>CAKNWT010327572.1:0-10082 GCA_932066315.1 Andricus coriarius | reverse complement strand
TTTCGTTTGAAGTTGAATCTTTTTTGTTTGACAATTTGACCATTTTGATTAAATTAAACTATTTGATTAAACTTCAACATTTTTGTTCAAAATTTAATTATTTTTAAAACCTCAAGCCTTTTGTTAAACCTGTGACTTTTTGAATAAAATATTATTTTCTTGAAAATTGAACTATTTTTGTTAAAAGTCATATTTCTGAGACGAAAATTAAAGTGTTTTGTTAAACTTTCTTCTTTATAGAAAAAAAAATGTAATTTTGGATTAAAACTTCTTTCTGATTGGTAGAAAATCTTGGTTAAAAATAAATTTTTTTCGTAGGAAATTAATCTGTTTGGGTTTAAGTGTAAACTATTTCGTAAAACATTCGTCTTTTTGGCTTAAAAATTGATTAATTTAGTGAACATTTTTTTCATATCAAGACGATTTTTTGCGGTAAATTTTCATTGACTTCATTATCGGTATCATTAGATTTTTTGATTTTTTTTTCATCATTCTGCAGAAAAATATCCATAAAAAATTTTTTTACAATCTCGAAAATTGCTGCTTATGAAATTCTTTGGTTTCGTTCACGTGTTCCAGAGAAGAGAAAAAGAATTAACATAGATGGGTCAATTTGAAGCGAGTGCTAATTAGCATTAATCAAAGTTTGGAAACTTGTACGCAATAATTCAATTATATTTCACAAAATTTAATTCTTCATATAACGAATGAGATTCTTACTGGCGTGAATCTTATTTATTGCATGCTACATGAGATTGTAAATGTTTAAATTAGTTGAGATTATAATTTTAGCCAGCCCACTTCTGATATCATCAGTTATGTGTTATGAAAAAATATATATATTAATTATGATTATTTTAACAATAGCACACTTGTTTCTGGAACGCATTTCCTACAACTTTAATTTTTTTTAATTTCAAAAATAAGTGAATGATCTTCCAAAACAATTATTTGTTGGAAGAAGTAAGAAGCGATATGAAGAGAAAGCTAGTTCAATTTTATTAATACATGTGAAACCTAATAAATATGTTTCTTTTATTTTTTAATTTTGTACTTGCTGAGTGAATATGCGAAGAGTGCGATAATCATCTAATGAGCGTATATTTTACAATATCCAATGGTCTCTATTATAAAAGTTATGTAAGTGTTCATAATTAGGACAATTATCATTAACATTTTTAGTAATCGTCAGTATAAACAGTAGTGATTTTATTGACAAATTATCAGTTACGCTTACGAAATCATTCGATAGCAAAAATGAAGATTGACACTGGGACTCTAATATTCACAGCCGCATTTTTCCTGGTTTATTTGGTTGGTAAGTGAAGTTACTATTTGACAACCCACACTTTCCTTAACAATTACTTAAAGTGCCTCATAGAGAAATACTCTGACTTTTGCCATTTTTTATTAAAAATCCCTAACTTTCTTTGATTTAGAAATGCGACTCTGAACGGACCAGGTGCTAAGGGATCTACCAATGACACAAAGAAATCCGGACCTAACAATCACTATGCATCAGGCACTCCGACAACAGATGAAATAGGTCCTCTTCCACTCTCTGGTTGTAGATAAAGCAGATCTGATCCTTTACAAAGCCAAAACTAAGATCCCCACAGCGATGAAGGTAGAGACCTAAGATTCACTAATATGCACCCCTAACAGATCGTTTGAAACGAGCCTGAGAAAGGAGTCTGACGAATTTAAAAATAATCACAAAAGAAGATAAGACCGCCTCTCCACACAACGACTACGCTCTAGGTTGAGCACATGCTATCCATATCTGTGTAAGGTGTTGCCAACCTATCTTGAAGAACGTCGTATGAATTATTTTCGCCTCTTCACAATATCTCAACTCCCAGATGACTACATTGCAGGCACCCGACTGAAGCTTTCGTTCCACTTCGTTACTGCCAGTTAAACAAAATAATTTTTATCCAATAATTTATGTAATTTCAGATATAATCTACTTTCGTCCGAATCTAGAGATAGCAGATATAAATTTAGTAAAAAATAATATTTTTCTATCAATAACGAAATGGAACGAAAGTTTCGGCCGGGTCCCTGCTATATTGTAGCGAAGAACATTTAAGACAAGGTTCTTGTGCAAGATGTTTGATGTGGCCAGATTTCATCTTGATGTCTCGAAGGACATGCAACTTCAATCTTACAGCAATATTTGCAGCAGCCACTCTCATGGTATAGGTTAGAGCGAAGGTGCCTGATCTTACAAATAACTTACCATGGTATTTGGTAATCATCTTCAATTGGGATCCATCTAAAGCGAAATATGGAACTGAAAGTTCCTTTCCGTTGTAAAGGATGACGGTCTTCATGTTGGATGTATTGACCTCCTGATAATTGATTTTACAACACTAATTGAAAGTATTAATCTACCTCTAGAGATCAACATGAGAATCAGCAATTACTACCGAGTCATCAGCATTGGCCAGTTAGAGAATCTGAAATAAATTTTCAAATACGACTTCTCTTAGTCCTTGGTAGGTAATAATTCCTCCAGGTCACTAATCGTTAAGATAAAAAAAACAGGCTAAGAAGCTCATCTTAAATCATACTGCAATTCACGTCGAACGGAGATGTGATTTCGTGACCGGAATTCGGATACTCTAAAAGAGTCATAAATTTATGAACAAGTCAGGTAATATTAGGCGTCCTTAGAGAAAGGTGATATTATGGTTCATGACGAAACAGGGTCCAAGGACTCTTTCATTATTAATCTGACAATGGAACGTCAATCAGAAGCTACGGAGTTGTTGTGAAAGTAAAATATATTTGTAGCCTACGCCACGTAATAATTTTGGGCTTCCAAAATTTGGAAGGTAATTCCATTTGTACAATGATTGTGAAGTTTATGTACGTGCGTATATTTTTATAATTATAAGGACAAACTCTGACTAAGTGTCTTTGCAAGGTGCCATTCATTCAAATCCCAAACAAACTTAACGACTAGTTCAAGGATTATATCTGTGAAAGAAGATATCACTGGCTCTACGAATGATTACAAATTTCGATTAAATTAAATTTCTTTGATATTCCAGATTTATTGTTGGATTCAGGGTCTAGCTCTTACAAAAATGTAGAGAGACAACGACACTTTGTCGTTACAGCGACAAAAATAGGCATTAGTTATTTCCTAAGAATTCTCTCTCTTAAATATAAAGGAATGTAAAAGTGAAGTTTTAATGAGTCAGTTATCTTATGGGTATAAAGATGAATGATCTTAACAGTTAGGTAAACGACGTTCAAATTATCGACTTAATTAATAGTTTGCTAGTAACAAACACTAAATCGAAGCGACTAATAATAGGATAGGCAATATTTGATAAGCCGGCATGGAACAATCACAGACATAATTGGCAAACGCTGTTTCTGAAAATGAAAGACAAAGAGTTGAATAAGAAAGACTCGTACTGTTCCCACAGGGTAATGCTGGGGATCGCGTTATCAGGCTGTGATTCAAGGGTTTTAGACATTTAATATTGGTTATAAATTTCCCAAATTCGAAAAATATTTGTGGACAAAACAAAACAAAACAAAACAGAATCAGGCATTTCACCTAAAATTAAGATGTGGTGATTTTCAATTTATTAGAAATCAGAAGCTACATCATTTAAATATGTTATTATATGAGTTTGAAAATTAGATACTATTGAAAAAACTCTCGAAATTGAACGCTCTTACACCAGTAGCCAAAAAAATGATATTATTTAGAATTTATCGTTTAAAAAATTGAAAAATGTCCAAACGAGATTCAATTAGAATTACAATTTCTTACAGACTGTTATCCATCCAAAATTAAACAATTTTTATCGGGAACCTTTCTATCAGAAAAGTTTCATTAACATGCAGAATTGAAACTTTTGTTATCTACTATGTGTTGTTTCTATCAGGTTTATCAAAAGTCATATCTATTTCGAGAACATGAGCGATAAAGAATAAGGAAGATAAGATCTTCTGACTTGGTTAACAAACATAAAATAATAATACTCATTACAGTACAAGAAGTTAACATAAATTTAAAATTTAAAATAATGAAAATCACATATCGTAAAACTTGTTAACAAGATATTTCAGATCCACAAATATAATGTATTTGCATGGTATTGCATTGAAATGAAAAAATTTCATTATTAACACACCAAATCTATTTGACATTGCCGTTGTTCAGGTATTACAAACAAATATTTTATTATTTCCCCCTTAACTTAAGCAATTATAACTGAAATCACTAAAGAATTATTGTATGTTTAAAATATATTAATCAGTAAAATCAACTTGTGGGCACTTTGAAATTCAAATTTTCGAATGCTCATATATTACTAATAGATTTAATTCTTTCAGGACGATTCATTATAATAAACTAAACGGAACTATTTCGGGTTTCAATCGTATGCGATCCATCGTGTGGACTGGTCGAACCTGATTGAGCAATCAAGTCTTTTTTTTCAAACCCTGGTGTAAGGAAAGCCAAATCGGATTGGTATTATATCCATTGTACCTATTGATGTGGTCAGGGTGTTTTAAGATTTCGATTGGTTCTGTATGTTTTCTTGGAAAAATATTTTACTTTCTATTATTATTTTGTCAAATAAAATGCTATGTCCTGCTTCGATATGATGCTCAGCTAGTGCTGATTGTGTGAAATGTTTGAGCCCGACGTTATTCTCATTTTTCTTTAGACGTTGTCTCACTGTATGTGTTTAAAATATGGTTTCGATGTTGTGTTTGTTGAAAATTCTTTCAATTGGTTATGTGATACCTTGGGTGTAGTGTAGGATGATGGTCGTTTTTCTCTCTCTTTCTTCAGTTGGTTGTGATGACCTGTTTTTTTGAGTGTATTTTCTTATTGCTTCATCAATTCGTTTGTGTAATCGTTCAGCATTAGGATTTGTTTATCGTTTTGTTTTTGTTTTGTTTTTATCGTTTTGCTTGAACTGATCTCGTATCGAAACCTTTGTCACGTTTCTTTGTGAAATTTGCAAGCAATTTTTCCATGAACGTTCCCTTGGCCTGATCTATGATCAGCTCTGTATACAAGGCTCTTGATGACCCAATGCTTTTGAGACGAATGGTGGTGGGAGGAGGCATGTAGGTTCCTGTTTATATCGGTGAGTTTTCTGTAAAATTCATGTCCTAATGTGTTATTAGATCTTTTGTAGACTAGTACATCCAAGAAAGGCAATTTTCCTTTTTTTTTTTTTGTTTAAATTTCCATGGTGAACTGGATATTATAGTGTAATCGACTGGTTAGATAAAAAACTTATGTAGTTCATCTAGTCCATGCCTCCCCATCACTGGGCAGGTGTGCTTTGCCGTTCAACTATTCCTCCTTCGTGAATAGGCTAATACGATACTTTTTGTCGAAGAGGTAGTTCCAGGTGCTCGTCCCATGACAGTTTGTTATCTAGGATGACCCCTAGATAAGAAACTATTTGGGTAAACTTCAACAATTTTGCATGAAATCTAATTATACTTCAAAAACTCAACTCTTTTTTTGAACATCTGACTATTTGGATACAAAATTATTGTCTTGAAAATTCAACTGTTTCTTGTAAAAAGTCATATTTCTTGGTTAAAAATAAATTAGTTTGTTTAAAATTCACAGTTTTGGGTTTAAAGGTAAACTGTTTCATAAAAAATTTGTCTGGGTGGTTTAAAAATTCAATAATTTAGTGAAAATTTTTTTTTTTTTTTAAGATCTTTTATTGTTAAAAATATTTAATGACGTCAATATCGGTCTGATAAGACTTTTTTATCTTCTTGTTTATCATTCTGCAGAAAAATATCCATAAACATTTTTTTTACAAAACGCAATATTACAATTATATTTCACAAAATTTATTTCTTCATATAACGAACGATATTCTTATTTGCCTGAATCTTCATAGGACATCAAAATGTAAACGTTTACATTAGTTGAGATTCTAATTTCAGCCAGCTCTGTGCTGATATTATCAGTTATGTTTTATGAAAGAAAAATAACTGATTAAAAAAAAGTTTAAGACTTACAAAAAAGAATTCTTTTAACAGTAGTATATTTTTTGATGAAAAGAATTTCCTACAACTCTAATTTGTGCGAATTTCGAAAATAAGTGCATAATCTGCCAAAATAGTTATCTGTTAAAAGAAGTAAAAAGCGATATGAAGAAAAAGCTATTTAGACTTTTTATTACATGTCGACCCACAGCCAACTTTCTCGAATTAAGTAAACGATTATGGATTTGATTTATTTGAACATTTTTACTCAAATCTGAATTATGATTTTCATTTATTTTAAATTAAAATGAGTTTAATGTAAAGAGTGCGATAATCATCTTATCAGCGTATCTTTCACAATATCCCATGGTCTTTATTATAAAAGATATGTAAATGTTCATAATTAGGACAATTATCGTTAACCTTTTTGATAATCGTCAGTATAAATAGTAGTGATTTTATTGACAATTTATCAGTTACGCTTGCGAAATCAGTCGAAAACTAAAATGAACATTGGCACTGGGACTCTGATATTCGCAATCGCAATTTTCCTAGTTCATTTTGTGGGTGAGTGAAGTAACTATTTGACAACCCAAACTACCCTTGGCAATAACTGAAAGTGCTTCTCAGAGAAATACCCTGACTTTTGCAAGTTTTCATTAAAAATCCCTAACTTTCTTTGGAGAAGAAAATTCCCTTTCTTTTCCCTTATTTCCAGGTTTTCCCTGACCTGCGGCTACCCTCAAAAATAACCTTGAGTAATCTTTATTTATTATTTCAAAGATCTAAAAATGTCAGAGTTTAATATTTTTCGAATATATCTCTGAAATCATCGCAAATCTTATTTTTTACAGAATCAAGACCAAGTGGTCCTACAGGAAATAACAACAATAAAAATCAACAGCCAAATAATCCAAATCCTCAACCTCGAGGTTCAGCATATCACCAAATGGAAAATCTTGTTTCTACTGTAGCTTCTATTCAGCTCTATCTTGGCTTGGAAAAATTGATTTGCAAATTTCGCAAAGAAACGTGAAAAAAGGTTTCGAGACGAGATCAGTTCAAGCTAAGAAGACCCAGGCGCCTCAAATGAGGGGATCCGAACTTCGGCGCACGGACTGGGGTACACATATTTTTGAGGGATCCAACAGGCGGACTCTCTCATGCCAACTATAGGTTGACACCGCTAGTTATCAGACTGCCACAAGCCCAAGCACCTGTGCGACCAGATGGATTGCAGAACAGACCACAAAGCCCACCACGCAATCCCTAATTCTTATGAGAAAACAATATGAATATGAAAAATATATGTAATTTTTCTGAATAAAGACTTAAAGTTACTTTAATTAAGTCTTACGTAATTTAATAACTTAACCCTGTGGCAAATTTAGCAATGCGATTCTGAACGGATAAAATGCCAAGGGAAGTACCAATGACAGAAAGAAATCCGATCTTAGGTCTTTGAAGATTCGAAGTTCCTTGAATATTTGGAATTCCTTGAGATTCGGTAATTTCTCAGAATTCAGGAAATTTCACGAGTTCGGGAAATTCCACGAGTTCAAGCAATTTTGACAAATCAGATATTTTAGATTATTAAGATATGTCAGATGAGTCAGAGGTACACTCCAACCCCGATTTAGTAACAGTGTCGAGAATTGCCTGCCAATAGCATTGTTACTAAATCGAGAGAATCGAAACGTAAACAGCTAGAGCCGCCAGAACCGTTTCAATTTGGAATTCATAATATTGCGCAATATACTCGACTGAGTACTCGTGCACTGCGGTTCTTTTGAGGCGCGGGTCGTAACCTTCTCTTGCCATGTGCTCTTAGAAACTTCGTGGGCCAGCAATTCAAGGAATTACCTAACCGGGGGCTACTAAATCGAGGTTGTGCTTCCTAGAGATGTGTTCACTCGCATTTTCTCTCTGTTCATTTTATTATTAATTGGAAAGGCAATGTTTCCCGTGCGCTGTGGCTGGTAATAAATAGTTATTCAAATGTGTTGAAATTTAAAATACATCTATTTTTTAATACATCTGCGCAAACGTAAAAAATCCTCTTTTTTACAGAATCCAGACCAGAGTCTTTTTGAAACTTTTAATACGATCAGGGTTGGAGTGTTCCCTTTTTTTATCTAACCAGATTGTACTCTATTAGCGTTCTTGACTTAGGATAAAGACAATCATCTGCGACAGATTAAAGTCATTTAAACAAGCAGATTTATGAATCTCAGGAAGTGTCTTTCAAACTATTCGATGATTTCGGTGAGGCCTGGTTTGTCGTATCTATACAGGCTTGAGCCTCCCAGATCTATTGATCCTAAAAATATTATTTTCTAACGGATAATAATCTGTTTGAAACAATCTCATGATTGCAGATAAACCCAGTTTCTCTCATCAGTACATGCTAGGACCTAGAATTAAATTTATCCTAAAAGGATAAGTTTAAATAACAGATGAAAGTCTGTTTCAAAATATCGGACGATTGAGGTCAGACCCAATTTGTCTTATCTGTACAGGCTAGGGCTAGGGTAAAAGTCTTAAGAAAAGGATACAAAGATAAACGCCGGAAAAAGAAAAGGGGGAGGAGAGAGGAGAGGAAATTTAGAGAGGATGCATATGGGATACTGGAGTATATGAAAAGGCAAGATGTGAGCTCAAGGCCGCGGTACAAAAAATAAGAAAGAACTATGAAGAGTGGGTACAATTATGGAAAGGCGTAATAGAAGAGAGAGTGAGTAATTTAGATGTAAGCGCCGAGCAAACTTGGACTGAGGTAATAGTTAGACAGGAAGCAACAGAAGGTGGGATGAGCTAGCATGTAGAGAATGAGAGACTACGCAGGAGATTGACACATATCGAAAAACGAGTAGAAGGGTAGCAGAGATCAAAGAGGAAAAATAAGGTAATGATCAAGTGACTGAAAGTGTACAGTGAAACGGAAGCGGAACAGGTAAAGAATCTGATGAGAGATATAGGAGTACAAGTGAGGGTGGAAATAGTAAAGAGGGCGAAAGGAATGAAGGGCGGCAAGGCATGATTCTAGTGACACAAAAGTGTGAGGAGGATTGGTTTTAAAGAATGGGGAAAAAGAAATTGTTGAAAGGAAGAACAGAGAGAATAGAAGATCTGAATTGTCATGAAGGGAGAAGAAAATAATTGATTGAGCTAAGGGCATGGGCGGAAAGAAGGAAAGGTAGCAGGTTAATAATAGGGGGAGATAGAATTTTGGTAAACGGAGAGATGTGGATTTGGCCCGAAGAAACAAAAGAATTGAGAGCTCGCGAAACAAGACAAGGAAAGAAGAAGGACAAAGAATAGGGAAATAAGAAGAAAGGAAGCGCTTCGGGTTTTCCTAGATAAAAAAAGAGCTAAATACAAGAACGGGAGTAGCAGAAGGAGAAGATAGACACTTGAAAGTAGCATTCTGGAACGTCACAGAATTAAAAAACAAGGATAATGGTTTCTGGGCGGAATTGACAAAATGGCACGTAACAATGATGAGCGAAGATTGGGCGGATGAGAACAATCTAAGGGGCATAGAAATATTGTTGCCAAAAGCATATGTTTGGAAGATGCAAGGAGCTAGAAAGGATCACGAGAAAAGGGTCAGGAATTTGTGGCATGGTATCAGGAGTAAGAAAGGAAGTGTTGGTAGAGAAAGAGAAGGGAGAGCATGTGGAAGAAAAGGACAGAACAATAGTTAGACTAATAAAAGAAGGAAAAGTGGTTGTAGATGTTGTATTTGTGTGTAGGTGAATAGAAAAATAGGAATGTGTAGACACGCTGCTAGAAAAGCTTAAACGAGTGATTGATAAGGTAAGGAGAGAGGGTAGACTGAGAAAAGAAGAAGGTGGGTTCAGGAGAGGCTGGTGGGACAAAGAATGCACGGAAAGTACAAATAGGATGAAGCAGAATGTGAGAACATACGGGAAATGGAAAAACAAGAAAGGAAGAGGTAGAGAAATCAGTAAAGGAAGGTAGGGAGTGGGAAGCGATAAAAAGAAAAAGAGGGGGAGGAAGAGCATAAATAAATCAAGATGAAAGAATGTACGAAGTATTTATAGATTCTGTTAGGGGGTGTA
>CAKNWT010327571.1:0-12586 GCA_932066315.1 Andricus coriarius | reverse complement strand
TTGTAAGAAAATAATAAAATTTTCAACCTAAATCCAAAATTTTCAACAAAAAAGATAAGCTTATAAGCCAAAAGCCAATGAAGTGAATGTTTAACAAAGTATTTTAATTTCCAAGCATGTAGTTGAGTTTTCGACAACAAAAAATTAATTCTCAATGAAAGATTTAATGGTTGAATGTTCCAATAAAAACGAGATATTCTTAACCAAAAATAGAATAGTTAAATTATGAATAAGGAAAATTAATTTAAAATTTCAAAAAATAACTAATTTTCAACAATATAGTAGACTTTGTAATTAAAAAAGATAAATTCCAAACCAAATATTAGACTTTTTAATTTAAAAAATTAACTTTAAAAAGAAATAGTTGGATTTTCTTATTAAGTTCTATTAATTCGGTTCGCGTTTAGGCGAAAATACGAGAAAAGGGGGAAATTATTTTAAATCAGGAGAAAAAAGAGGTTTTTTTTAAAAGGGGCAAAGAGGTGAATAGATCAAAGAGTGTGTAGTTTGTATTTAGATACTTTACTTGTAAAATAAAATCGCTAATTTTCAATGTTTTCAAGTATTTCAAAAAAATTGTATTTACATTCACATTTTCTATGTGTGATGTCAGATTCTTCATTAACCTATATAATGTCTTTGTAGAAGATTATGATCCAATTTGATTGGGATTTGGGTCGAAATCAGTTATTGGACTGATCCATCTACCAGTAAAAAAATTACTCAATCGGATGTAAATTTTCCCTTTAGAACGGTTTTTTGCTTCTCCTGAAAAACTAGTTTGATTGGACTTAGCACCGTTTGGCTTTTTTCACTTCAATTTTTAAATAATTAATTTCTTGTTAACGTAAAATTTAAACAAAATATTTTGCTATTATATTTCAAGGTCATAGCTCGTTACCTGTGGGGCTAGACGATTAATTTTTTTCCTAGATTTACAACTTTTCAACAACTTTTTTTCTTGACGTTATTAACATTGCTTCATTCCAAAATGAGTTATTTCGAAAAATTAATACAATTGGATAAAAAATGGTAAACTTTAAGAGATCGTAACTCATGATCTATCGGGGCTAGGTTACTGTTTTTTTATAATTACTGGAAATTTAGTCTACCTTACATCCAGAACGCTTTTTTATAAAATCAACAGGTTTCAAAATACACATAAAAACTTCAGAATTTTATTTCTCTGTAACTTTTTTGTATAAATGCGGTTACTTTAGAGCATCATAACTCGGCACCTATTAAAGACATAAGGTTATTTTGTTTAAATTGTGTCTAGCGTGATTTAAGTGTTGGACATTTAGCTATAAAATGCAATGGGAAAGGTCAATCTACGCAAACACGATTTTTGGAACTTTTTCAAAAATATTTCCGAGACACATCATACTCATTTCTAGCAAATTTTTGAATTCGCATCAGGACCACTTAGTAATAAAACATTTTACAAACAAAAAAAATAACGTGCTCTACCTAGTTAACACGGTGAAAAGACCTGTTTCATTCAAGATGCCTGGAATAGAGAAGAATATAAAAAAGTTGAAAACATAAAACTGTTAACTTAAGAAAAAACATTATTGTAACAGAGGAAACTAAGGTACCGATTTAGTTCCTAGATACCAATAAAACCCTGCACTTAACGTTATTTTCTGCCGAGAAAGTAATCAACTTCTGTTTAATGAGACGTAATTTTTTATGGCGCGAAGCGAAAAATTCATTAAGAGTAATGAAACCTTGAAAAGGAAAAAAAGTTGGGATGGACAGCTCATTTACATTAAAAGAGAAAAATATTCCACTAGAAAAAACCTCTTTTATTTAATTGTAATTTACAATCCCGTAATCTTCTTGAAGTTATATAATGAGAAAATATTTTTTGTGGAAACGGATTTCTTGAGTGAAAACCTCGTATTGATACTAGACTCTGAATCTGGATTCCGTGTCGCATATCAACATCGACGTTAAAACCATTTTATCGAACCAAGAAATACCAATCTCAGATTCTATTATCGTGTATCACGAATTACTTACCCCATCTTTCGAGGCGTAAAGCCCCTTTAAACCTCCAATCCCAACATAGCAGCCCCTTCGCACCTAAGTTTGTTCAATGTCAGTTTCCCATTTCAACTTGCCCAGGGTTTCTCGCCACTCGAACCCAGTGAATTGCAATCGAACAGAAATACCCTAGAACTCGCGAAACCTTCCTAGATACGTATGCGGAGTCACGTGCCAAAGCATTCTTCTAGAAACTCGAAATTCTATTTTCAAATCGACAATTTCTTTAAGAAAGTAATTTAGATTTCCTTAATCGAATTATTGATGAACTAGCATTATTATATGCGCGCTACAGCGCGCAGGAAAAATTGAATTGCCCATTAGTAATATACAAATATAAAAAAGGTTATTATGTTCCAAATTTACTAATTGTATCGTTTAATCACATAAAAAAAATCATTTGATGCGCATGGTTTTTTTTCAAGCAAATTTTTTTATTTTTTCACAGGCTAATGTGGAAAGGGTCTCGGAAAATTGAAATAGCTACCTCAAAAATGTGTAGTTTTTGATGATTTTTTATTCTTTTTGGTTGTTTGAATTGCTATTAAATTCTTTCAAATCTTTTTGGTCTGAATTACCTGAATTAGGAGAATTCAGAAGATTTGAAGGAATTCAGGGGATTTGGAGAATTCAAAGAGTTTCAGGAACTTAGAATATTCAAGGAATTTATGGAATTCAGAATATTTAAGGAATTCATGGGATATAGAGAATTCAAGGAATTCAGAATATTTAAAGAATTCTGGGAAATCAGAAAACTCTAGGAATTTCAGGAATTCAGAATATTTAAAGAATTCTGGGAAATCAGAAAACTCAAGGAATTTCAGGAATTCAGAATATTTAAAGATTTCTGGGAATTCAGAAAATTCAAGGAAATCAGAAAAATCAAAGATTTCAGGGAATTTAGAGAATTTGAGAGCCTTTAATAAATATCAGAAATTTAGAGAATGCAGAAAATTTAAGGTATTCAGAGAATACAAGGAATTTAGATTATTCAACAAATTCATGCTTTCAGAGAATTCAGGGAATTCAGAAATTCAAGCAATTTTAAATATTTAATGTTTTTAGAAAATGTGGAGTATTCGAAGATTTCAGAAAATTTAAGGAATTCAGAGAATACAAGGAATTGTGAGAATTGAAGGTATTCTGAGAATTCAAAGAATTCAGAGAATTTAAATATTTCAGAAAATTTAAGGAGTTCAGATAATTGAAGAAATTCGGAGATCTTCACGCATTCAGAGAATGTAAGGAATTAAAAATATTCAAGTAATTCTGAGAATTCCGAATTAAAGAAATTCAGAGATTTTCAGTAATTTAGAAAATTTACGGATTTGCTTGAATTTAGAGAATTTTAGGGATTTTAAAGAGTTTATGGAATGCAAGGAACTTCAGGGATTCAGAATAATCCAGGAATTCGGAATATTCGAGGATTTCAAGAAATTTAGAAAAATCAAGGATTTTAGGGAAATCACGGAATTCAGAGATTTTGAGGAAATCTCGGAATTCACCAAATTTTTAGTTTACGTTTGTTTAACCACTGAGGCTTTCGAAAAATGAAAATTTTCTGTTCAGTTTTGAAAGCTATGCATTTTTAGTTCCGAAGGCTTTAAATGTGATATTGTACCATTTTTTAGTTATTCAAATTCAAAAATTTTCAATTTAAAACGTTTAAATTTGAAAATGGCGAATCTTTAAGTTGTAAAATTGATTAATTTTCAGTTTAAAGTGCTAAGTAGTGAAATTATTCAAATTCGTAAGCCCACGAATGACAATTTCTCTTTTTTATAGCCTCCAAGACTTCAAATGTGTAACATTTTAAGTATTCCTCATTTACACGTTATTTAATATCGAACACTGAATTGGAATTTATACAATTATGTGAAGTTTTTAATTTAAAATTATTTAATTTTAAGCGTTTATTCAAGTAATTGATGACATTTCAGGTTAGAACTAATTATTTAACTAATCATTTGTTTTAATTTGTTTTTCGACTATAATATATAATTATTTTCACACGATACAATTTTGAAACATCTAAAAATTCTTTTTTTTAATTCATAGTTTTAAACAACAGTTTTTAAACAACGTTTGAAATTTTAAGAATTTTAATTTCAATTAATAAAGAATGATACAATATCAAATTTGAAGCTTTTCAGACTAAAAATTGACACCTTTCAAGTCTTAAAAAAGAAAGTTCTTTTTTTTTTAATTAAGAGTTTTATATTCAGAGCAATGAAAATTTGGCAAGTTCCCTTATTTCCTAAAATGAAAATCTCTGAATTTCTTTAATTCGGAACTCTCAACATTCCTGGAATATTTTTAATTCCTTGCATTCTCTGAATGTGTAAAAATTACTAAATTTCTTAAATTCTCTGAATTTCTTAAATTGTTTGAAATCCTTAAATTCTCTGGATTCTTTAAATTTTCTGAATTCTCTAACTTCCCTGAATTTCTCAAATTTTCTGCATTCTTTAAATTCTTTAAATTCCTAAAATTTTCTGCATTCTTTAAATTCTTTAAATTCCTAAAATTTTCTGCATTCTTTAAATTCTTTAAATTCCTTAAATTCTCGGAATTCTTAAAATTTCTTTAATTCTCTGAATTCTCGGGATTATTTAAATATTCTTAAATCCTTGAATCCTCTACATTGCCTGAAATCCTGGAATATTTGGAATTGATTGATTTCTCTCAATTCCTTAATTTCTCTGAATTCTTTAAATATCCTGAATTTTCTGAATATTTTAGATTCCTTGTATTCTCTGAATTCATAAAAATCTCTCCGAATTTCTTAAATTTTCTTAAATCTTTGATTTCTCAAAATTTACTGAAATCCTCAAATATTCTGAATTCGTGAAATTCCTTGAATTCTCTAAATCCCCTGAATTTCTGAAATATCATAATTCTCTAAATTCGTACAATTTCCTAAATGCCTTCGAATTTTCTGAACTTCCTCTAATCCTTGAATATCCTGAAATCCTTGAATATTCTAAATTTCTTTAAATTCTCCAAATCCCCTGAATTACTTCAAATCTTCTAAATTCTCTGCATTCCCTGAATTCATAGATTCCTTAAATTTCTTTAATTATTCTGAATTCCTCTGAATTCTTTGAATTATTTTGGAGTCCTTGGAATTCAAGGAGATCGAAAAAGGGAATTCCAAAAATTCAAGGAATTCGCAAAACTCAGACCATTTAGATTGATTCAGATATATCTGGGACTTCGGAGGAATTCAGTTGATTTCAAGGAAGTTGAAAGAATTAAAAAGGATTTGAAAGAGTTTGAAAGCATTCCAAGCAATTGAAATGAATGAAAAATTATTAAAAACTGAATATTTTTGAGGTAACTTTTTTAATTTACCAAGACACATTAATCTGTGAAAAAATAATAAATTTTTGCTTGAAAAATAAAACCATGCCTCTCAAATTATTATTATTATTTCTTTAATGATTAAAGTGTACAGTTAGAAAATTTGAAACTAAGTAAACTTTTTTATATTTGTATATTGTGAATTGGCAATGCAATGTTTCATGCGCGCTGTAGCGCGCGTATAATATTGCTAGCTAATAATAATAATCCACATGTGCTTGCAGCTAATACATTCCGTTCGCATCTTAGACGAGGTCTATCCGGAAAATATTCGATCTTGTGCTCTAACTTTGTACCTAGTTGTGCTAGAGTCAAAAACAGGTACGTAAACGTCTAATCACGTACGCGTCGCATTACAGGATGACGGATCGCACCGAACAAAAAGTGTGCATTAAATTTTTTCAAAAACTTGTCCATTCGTCTTCTGAAATCATCGTTATGATTCGAAAAAATTATGGTGATGACTGTGAATAATACTCAAAGACCTCGGGATTCCAAAACCTATTGTTTCAGAAATGTTGAATCAATATTTGGGGATGACCTGCGTGGCTGCAAAATTCGTTCCACGGCTGTTGACGGAAAACCAAAAAAATTATTGACGGGAAGTCTCTCAGCATAATTTCGAATCAATCAGAAACAAACCGGAAATGTTCAAAAAGGTCATTGCTAGGAATGAGTTATGAGTTATGGTTTTATGGCTATCAGCCTGATAGAAAGTCCCAATCGTCACAGTGGAAAACAATTGGATCCCCGAGAGCGAAGAAAGCGCGCCAGAGTCATAGCAACATCAATACTCACAGTTTTTTTAACGAGAAAAGTGTCATAAACCATGAATACGCTCTAAAATGTCAGTTTCAGAAATTTTGAGCCAATATTTATTGATGAGCCGCGTGGCTGACAAATTCGTTCCACAGCTACTGACCGAAGACCAGAAAATTTATACGGTGGAAGTCGCCCAGACCAATTTGGAATCAATCAGAAACAAACAGAAAATATTTAAGGTCATTAATAGGGATGAGTCATGCTCTATGACCCTCAAACAAAGGCCCTATCTTCTCAGTGAAAGGCACCTGGCTCCCCAGCGAAGTGGAAACTGTAATCTTCGCCACATCGCAGCTTATTGAGAAATTTCTGGTGAAACACGACCTCACACAACTTCAGTAGCCCCCTATACAGTCCTGACCTAACTTCCTATGATTTCTGGCTGTTTCTTAAATTGAAATATCCTCTAAAAAGAAAACCATTTCAAGACGTACAGAAAATAAAACAGAATGCGACGAAGCATCTGTTAGCTATTCCGAAAGGTGACTTCAAGGAGAGTTTCTGAAATTAGAACAAATGTTGAACAAAACAGTTATTTTTCAACAAAATAATCAATTCTTTTACCACATAAGTAAATTTTCAACAAAATGGTTGAATCTTTAACCAAATAACACAATTTTCAACAAAATAATTGAATTTTTAACTAAAATACTGAGAGAGGATTTTAATTTTAAATTAAAATCAGTCGAATTTAACTAAAAAGATTAATTATAAACGAAAAATGTAATACTTGATAGTTAAACCAAAAAATATTTTTATCTTAAATGAAGAAAACAGTTGAATTCAGCCACAAAAGATAAAATTTCTTTCAAAAGTGATTAATTTTCAACCAAAAAGTCCTTTTTCATCCAAATAGTTTATTTTTAAACTAAAAAAGAATAATTCGTAACCAAAAACGTAGTAGTTAAATTTGCAGTTGATGGAAAATTGATTTTCAACAACAACAAAAACGATATTTAACTTAAAAAAATTAAATTTTTAACAAAAGTGATGCATCTTCGACTAATAAAAGGATTTTTTAACAAAGTAGTTCAACTTTCAACCAACTAGTTAAATTTTCAAACAAGACGAATAATTTTCTACAAGAAAAAATCATAATAATTTAAAAGAATTCAAGAAAAGTCTAAGAAGATGCAAGGGAATTCAAAAGACTTGAAAGGAATTCAAAAGAATTCAAATGGAAAGTAATGGACGAAACATTATTTTATGTGCGTAGCAGGCGTTTCTTCAGTAATTCGCTCTTTGGATTCAACTCTTTAAATTCGAATAAGTAAAATTTTTTACAAATTTGAATCAGTGGGAAATTAGTAAAAAAATTGAACTAATTCAAACTTATAGAGAAAAATTCAAAAGGAAATTACAAAAATTAATTTTTTTAGCGAATTTAAACGAATTTAAGTAAAGTCGAAAGATAGAGGACTTCAGATTTATAAACTTATCAAATGTTTCAAATCGAGGCAAAAATGAATGCTGATTCTGAAGAGATTTCAGAAGCTTCTCCAAATTCCCTTACTCTAGCAACTTTTCAAGAGCTAGGATAAAACTTTCTTATATTCCTCGATTTCCCAGGCGTTTAAAACTCTGTGGCAAACCAGTGCTATAAATTATTTTATTTTATTATCTGCAGTAAAATGAATACAGGTAATTTTCTAGAAAAAATTGTTTTTCTAGTGGTGAAAAGGAGTGTGAAAAGAGGTAATTCAAGTTATTAACGCTTTTGGCAAAAATACAGTTGGATGGTGAATATAGCGATGATTGTACCAGGTTGTGTGTTTGCGTCAAAAAAAAAGAGAAGCACTGCTTTTCGCTTGGCTTTTATTGCAACGCTCAGTGAAAGGGCATTTTCAACAGAAATTTAGCATCAAAAGTACAACGCTACTTCTACTCGTTATCCACTTCACGTTCGAGAAAAATCCAGAGCTTTGTGTGACGTCACAGCATAGAATTTTCTCCAATAAAAACGAGTAGAAGTTAATATTATTTTATTTAGAAATATTAAAAAAGGCTTTTATTAATTCAATTTTAATATCTTCTTCAATGCCTGTAATTAAAATAAACTAAAGTAGGAAAGATTTTTTCATAATAGGAATAGAATTAATGCACTTTAATTATTTTCTGCATAAAGTACACTACCATCGGAAATTGCGCACACGACTCTTGTGAGCACGATATTGGTCTAGTGGTACCTCACAAATGTTTTCTTTGACTTTCTGAAAATTATACAGCACGTGAGAAGTTTAGAAACAAAATTCAAGATTTTCTCAAATTCCCTACCTCAACTTCAACTTCTAGAACGGCTTAGAGAAATTTTTTTAAAACTTTAAAGTCATACAACATCGAGCCCGAAATCTAATCTTTAATTTAAGCCAACCAAACTTGAAAAATCTTCATGGGTACCCGAGATATGATTAAAAATGTTTAATCGTATCTAGGCTCAATTACTCAGATTTGACACAATTACTGTACAATTGAGATCAGATACGATTGAACATTTTTAATCATATCTCGGGTACACATTAATATTTTTTAAGTTTTCTTTACTTAAATTAAAGATAAGATTTCAGACTCAAAGGCGTATAATTTTGAGGTGTTTGAAAAAATTTCCCTAGGTCGTGCTAGAAGTCGAAGTTGAGGTAGAAAATTTGAGAAAATCTTGAATTTGGTTTTTAAGCTTCGCACGTACTGTATCATTTGCAGAAGGTCAAAAAACAGTTGTTGGGTACCACTAGATGTGGAATCATATAAGCTTTCTAACTGTTTTTTAAAACATGCCCTATATTTTTTTCACCGAAATATCGTGCTTGCAAGAGTCGTGCGCACAGTTTCCGACGGTAGTCTAATTTAATTATATTTCTTTAAAAACATTTTTAGAGTGTATTCATAAAATTTCTATAACTAGACAATTCGCCCTTGATAATAACAAATCAGAAAACTATAATATGATAACAAAATTCTTAGAAATTTAAAGAAATTGAAACTTTGAGAATTAAAAATCAGTCTAAGAAGAGGTTAGCAAGTCTAATAACCAAATCCTAAAAAAAAATCGAACTAAAAGAAATACAATAAATATGAAAATAAGACCTAAAAAATATATAACTAAATCTTTCTAATTTTTCTTATTTTTTATATTTGTATTTTAAAGAGAAAGTAGCTTTTCCCAAGATTTTCAGTATTATTATCATATTATAATATAATTATAATATATTATAATTAATGGGAAAATAACAAACTTTATGCGAATTAAGAAATGTTTGTATGTTCAGCAATGTTGCTGAAATATTACATGACAGAATTTGCAGCATTGCCGTACAATTTTGCAGCCATGTTGCTGGAATACATGAATGTCCTCTCCACATCAAGGTTGTTTTGCAATATTGCTGTAATCTTGCAACAATGTTGCGACATTATATTGCAATGTTGGAAGGAGGAAAAGAATGAGATGATATTAATAAGAGACACAGATCTGGTGGTGAGTACTAAAAATAGTACCTCCCATCAGCACGCAATATTGCAGCAACGTTGCTTTAATATTTCTGCATTATAGGAATGTAGTACGGTTATCGAGAGCATTGATATCATCGCCTCCCTTTTACCCTTCCAAGATTGAAATATTATATCGCAATATTGTTGCAACGTTGCGGCAATATTGCAAAGCAATATTGATTGGAAAAGGACATTCATATATTGCAGCAATATTGCGTGCTCTTCGGGTAAGATTCATACGCGATTTCCGCACAATATTATTGCAATATTGCAAAGAAATATTGTTTGGGAAAGGACATGCATATGCCAATAATCGTAGTAAGTAGTCAAACGGCCAATTGGGGGTAAATAATCAAACATCAGTTTATGGTGTTATACGACGTTTCGCCAGATTTGTTTTCTGGCCTCATCAGGCTAAAAAGATTTTTTGTATTAAGAATAAAATTCACGTTGAAAAAAAAATACTTTTTTACATCACAGCAGTATCCAATAACACTGAATTTAAAATTTATAATTACCAATATGGTCCAGAAACTTTTAATGAGTCATATACCAAATTGGCATAAGTCGTCCATTAGTTAAGGAAGACACAACGAAGACTAAGTGAGTTATTTGCAGACATGGTCATGGATGATCTGGAAACTAATTGCTTAAAAAATTGAAAGTTGCTCCAAGTTTTATTTCTCTTTTTTACTATCGCTATGTCGATGACACCATTCTATGTATAGAAAAGACCATATTAACCTGGTTATCAACATTTTTAATTCCTATAACAAAAATCTTAAATTTACTTCAGAATCGGAAAATAATAATAGGATTAATTTTCTGGGCTTAACTCTATTAAGAGGAAGCGACAGGATTATTACTAATTGGTACAATAAACCCTCTTCATCAAGTAGAACTATCAACTACTTTTCAGGTCATTAAAAAAATATGCAAAGGAAAATTGTGTTTAATTTGGTTGATAAATTTGGTCATAAATTTGTCCCATAAACGATTCCATTTTCACAATCTTGAAATTGTTACTCAAATACTACTTATAAATGATTACCCTATCACATTCATTCAAAAACATATTAAAACTCGTATGAATACAATCACATTTTCATGTAATAATAAAGAAAAACATAATTCAGGTAACAATAATTTTTTACAACAACCTAAAGTTTACATACCGAACAATTTTCATAAATTATCTACTTATCTTAAGAAAGCGAACAGAATAACTTTACCTTCTTTGAAATCTTCTCTAAACTCGATCATTAATCTTGGTAAGGATGTTTCTGATAAATGGGATCATAGAAATTTCGTTTATAAACTTACTTGTAAAAATTGTGAGGCTTCTTACGTAGGCGAATCTAAGAAATCACTAAAAACTCGCATAAATGAGCATGGCAAATATGGGAAAGGAGAATCTGAAATTAATTTATTTCATAATAAATTTAACCATAAATTTGATTGGAATAACGCAAAAATATTAGATTTTGAGTCTGACTATAAAAAACGTCTAATTTTTCAGGTGAATTATATTAAGAGTAATCCGAGTAGTATAAATAAAAAAGAGGACATTCATGCATTAAATTTAGGATATTTTTCTATTCTGCAAAAATTTAATTCATAATCTTTCATTTACTTACACATTCAGATTCTTGGACACATATTTATTCACGCACACACAGAAATGTACGATAGATTATATACCACTTGTATTTATTATCGCTCACTTAGTCTTCGTTGTGTCGTCCTTAACTAATGTACGACTTATGCCAATTTGGCATATGACTCATTGCAAATTTCTGGACCATATTGATAATTATTGGTTTTTAAATTCAGTGTTATTTTATACCGCTGTGATGTAAAAAAGTGTTTGTTTTCAATGTAAATTTTATTCTTAATGCGAAAAGTCTTTTTAGCCTGATGAGGCCAGAAAACCAATCTGGCTACGATTATTAATATATGGAGGGCGATTCACCAAAATTTGAAACATTTATATATTGCTAATGTTTTCATGCAATATTCTGTGCTGTTACGGTACCCATATCAAATAAAATGCAAAAACTCATTGGCTTCTCTGGATATAGAGACAAATCTCTAAGAAAAAATGTAAAGCAGCTTTTAAAATTCCCGATAGAAAAAAGTAGGTAACGAGCTTCCGGAGCAAAACTACCCTGACGAGTAGCAAATATGCGTCATTGGATTCGCTTTAAGGGATTGAGGTAGTAGCCGAACGGACGGAAATTCTCCATAGCCGTTCAGATTCATTATTCAGACTTTATTCCGACCTCGTGAAAGTCGACAGTGCGCCCAAAGAAGGAAAAGAAGGCACAACGTGGTCTCATACATGCAAACGTTCAAATTATTCCAACTACATCGTGGAAATTCCAAGGCTCCGATTCTTTTCAGACCCCCTTGCATTCCTTCTTTCTTTCTTGCTTTCTTTCTTTCTTTATTTATTTCTTTCTTTCTTTCTTCTTTTCACCCCTCTCATATTTTTTCGCCTTTTTTTGCACTTCGACACTCTTAACACAAATGACTTGCCCTGCTTTCCTCTTCACAAACGACATCGTCCTACAACTGGAAATATCACCCTTTATACGTGATTTCTCTATCACAATTTTCAAACACGACACTCAAGTATTATATCTCGACGTGCTTCTGGCATTCCGAAGATCCTTGTCTCCAGAGAGATAATATATTATTGTGAAAACCGAGACTCAATTGCAAAGGAACATATTTTTTTCATATTCAAAATTAATTTATATTCTTTTTTTCTGTTAGGAGATTGTAAATAAATCATTGAGAAAGAAAGGTCTACCACGCTAGGCATGTTACAAGTGAAAATATTTAATAAAAATTTAAAAAAATCAAT
>CAKNWT010327569.1:15155-42247 GCA_932066315.1 Andricus coriarius | reverse complement strand
GCAATGGATTCTTTAATTAATACAATTTTTGTTAAAGATATTACATTCTTCAGCAAATATACGTGAAAATGAATTCAATTTTTAAAAATAAAAAAAATCTAGGCGGACATGAACCTATGTTTTAACCTAGGTCTAAGTATAGGTCTAAACCTAGGACAGACCTGGCTTTTTCTTTCGGCCACGTGGACCAAGTCCCAAGAAAAGACCAGGTTTTTTCGGGAAGTGTGCTATGTGGGTAATTTACCGCGGTTCTACTAGGAGCGAGTGTATTTATTCTAAATAACAATCGCTCCCAGGCGGTCCCTGCGGTGATCGTTTAAGGTCGATTTCTTTATTCCTACATTACCGCCGGTAATTCAATCCATTACCGACTGCTGGTAACTACTTAACGACTGGCAATAACTTAATACGGAATAGAATCTTAAACGAATTGTAAATCGGGCCAAATCGGGCTACGTAATATTTGTAAGACGTGTATTACAAGTGCATTGACATGAGAATTTTCCAAGGTAGAAAACTATTAATTAGAAAGAATTAAAATTTTTCGTATTTTAAATTGGTTTTGTGGATAAATAGTTCAAAGCTTATTTAAACTCAGAAAGATAATAATGGTTGTAATTACAGATGACGATTGTAGTATTATAATCGTGAAAAAGATTCGAAAATGAATTAAATTTCTGTGAATTTAAAAAAAAACACCATTTTAAGCTCAATTTTGAATTCTAATTCAGAATAATACAATTGCAAATTCTTTGATCATGAAAACATTTCAGTAAAAAAAAACTTTAATGCTTGACTCTTACAACTCTTCTATTTCAATCGTTTCCATAAAACATATTTATAATTTCGATCACTTTCATTTGAAATTATATAATTTTAATAAAAAAATGTTTAATTGGTAAATTTCGCAAGTTTCTAGTTAGTTTTAACTTCTTCTGTTCCTCAAGTAAGATTGCTCTACTCTGCTCTCCCTATCCCGCCTGCCTGACCAATGCCGGCACAGACTACTTAAAAAATGTCGACGATGTAGATTGGTAATCGAAATTCACATTTACTATTTTCATCCAATTTTTTCTACTTTTCTGAATTCTAAATTAATTTCGACTCTTTATAATCTCTTATGTCTAGCGTTTTTTCAAATAACCCTGCATGATGAGAGAAGCCACGGGGCGAAACGAGAGGCGGTGCTCATACAAGCGTTACATTATATTTATCTTTTAGGATACATTATATTTATCTTAATTTAAAACTTGTAGGGAAATTTTGAAGTATTTGAAATTTTCGAAATCCATAGATTCTAAATTTATAACTTTTGAACCTGTATATACAACATTGAAAAAAATGTATTTTTAATTCTTAATCCTTTTCAGTTGGGCTACCTGCGATCCTAGCCGATGAACTATCTAATAGGTATTGGATTAAAATATCTACAGAAATAGTTAGGCTCATCAGCAATGGTCAGAAGGTTCAGATATTGTCAGAACTTCTGACTTTTTGTTACCAATACCTGACTTTTTTTTAGTTTTATCGAAAGTGGGATGAATTAAAAAATCATAAGTTTTTGCAAGAATATTGATAGTTCAACGTTATAATATTGGAAAATAATACAAAATAACACAGATAATACAGAAGAGGATTTTTATTGCGGGTAATTTTCAAATAGATAAAATTGAATTTTTTCGCATCGAAACAAAACAAGATTTAATAGAGTTGACATGGTAACCATTTCCCATGTGGTGGGTAAATCTGAAAACGCAAAGGTAATTTTGTTGCAGGTAAAGGCTAATTTGAAATCGCTGTAAAGATTACACTTAGTTTTTTCTGTATTAAAAATATTAATTATTTTTTTATGTACTATTACTATAAAATTTAAGTATATAGAGACTTTAAGTTGTTCTTGTACCCAGAATTAAATTCTGAAAATCAAATAGAAGGCAAGCATTCCTTAAGATGCTTAGCTAAGTAAACAAGCGTATAGCTACTGAAAATGATATTCGTGCTTCAGTAGAAGATCTGGAGCTTTCACGGATACCTTCTAACTTGAATTTTACACGTGCAGTTACTTACAGTAATTTGCATTTTTTCATTAATCGTAATTCCACCTTTATATGTGACGTACCGGATTTATGTAACTTAAGCCCCGGAAGTGTCCGAAAATCGGTAACTTTTATGCGTGAATAAGAATATAACACGTACGCTTATGACACTCGCTAATTGTAAATCCTTTTTTCTCAAAAAGCAGTTTTTCAAAGATACAACTTCAAAAGTTCCCCGGAGAATTGATTTTCAAACTAAAGGATTAGACCTGGGCTTAAAATCTCAGAAAGTTTCTAAATTCCATTTTGAACTCTCAAAAATGGAATCCGTGAGAAGTGGATTACTAAATCAAATCGGTCAAATGTGCCCGATTTTAATTTTCTCTTTCGGCATATTTTGCCGGATTTTAATTTTCTCTGCCGGCATATTTTATCGTCAACGCAGGATTCTAAAAAATTCCTAAGAATTCTAGGTTATTCTCAACATGTTAAAAAATTCATCTCCGACAAAATATGCCGGAATAGTGATCTTTTTTAGAAATGATTATGTTTATTATGTTTATTCCCTTTTTTTTCCCCCCCCCCCCCCCAGTCCATGCAAACTTGCAAGGGGCGACGAGTGTGACCGAATATGCGCTTGAATTCTAAAGAGTTACAAAGAATTTATGATTATTTCCAAAGAATTCAAGGTTAATTTCAACAAGTTTAAAAATTTATCTCCAGCACTATATGCCAGAATTCAAATTTTAAGGTGCTATGGTTACACTTTTCGTCCTGGAAAAGAATTTGGGATTTGACTCGGCAAGAGATGTGGCAATCCCTTTTTGCCTTCCTGCATATATTCCTGCGATTTCTACCAATGAAAGGAGGTTAGGTACTTCTCTCTTCAAAAGAGAACATTAAAATCCAACAAAATATGCCGGAAGGCCAATGGCGGATTTCCCATTATAGGCCAATGCGGAAGAGAATACACAACGCACCGTTATGTATTGCCTTCTTGTAGGAATAATAACCGATATCCACGCACAACTTGTTGGAATTAAACTTGAATACTTTAGAAGTTCGGTCATACTCGCCGACCTTTCCAGCCTAGGCGTTGATGATGGGGGGGGGGGGGGGGGGGACAGAGATGAAACAATGTAACCCCCTTTTGTCACAAAGATCACCCTATAATTTTCTTTCCGGCATATCCTGCCAGAGATGATAAGTTTTTTTTCGTGTCCTGTTTTTGAATCGGACAACTTCATGCTGTCATTTTCAGTGTAAAACAAATGAATCTGGGTTTTCACCAGTGGTCTCATTTTAGTACCACTCCAGACTATTTTTTCTGAGTCTTATTGTATAAATACCTGAAACTAGCTCTGAAATAGTACTTTGTTTTTACAGTGAGTAATCCAAATTACTTTTTACAAGAACTAAGACTATATTTTTGATGAGAGGTGGAAATATTTTATTAATGTAAATATCTTCGGAGAATTTGCTTATAGAGCTGTAGGGTAACCTTTCTTTACATTAAGAATGTTTTTAGGTCTAAAATTATAACATAAATTCCAGGTACAACTCTAGCTAGAAATACTCTCATAAATAATTAATTTCATAAATGTAGATATAGTGATGAGAAAGTACCATATGACAAAAGCCATAAATGGCCAGCTTTACGAACCTATACTGAAAGTACAGCGATGAGAAAGCTCCATATGTCAAGAACACGATAATCCCTAGCACGATGTGTTTTTTTCTTCTGATTTTACCAAGCCTCGAGTGGAGGGTAACAGAACATTTTAAAAATTTACTCTTGCAGTACTAATATTTTTTAAATCTTTTATTAGTAGTAATTTGACGATTTCTTACAGTTACTTTAATATGACTAATGAACAGCCAAAGTAGACTAATTCATTTGGTAACCAAATGACTTGTTAGTCAAATTTGAACATGAACGAGTCGTATTTCACATAATATAAGTTAAATCAGACTAATTTATTTAGTAAGCTAATTTTAACTAAATCATTCGGTAACAATATGAATTAGTCTTTTACTGGAAACTAGTTATATTTGATGCCAAATTTTGACACTACTTTTATTTTTGACATTTTAAATTTAAATACTTTTTTAAAGCAACCTATAAATAAAGACTTTTCCTTATTTGCTTAAATGATTGCATATATTACAAAATTGAAACATTCAAAATTCAATTTCTCAAATTAAAATGTCTAAAATCGAAAAATAGAGCACTCTTAAATTACAACATGAAATAAAATCTTAAAGTTAATAAACTTTTACTATATTGTACAATATTTTTAAATGAGATATACAAAATGCTATTAAGCAATTTTAATTTCAAAGCGATTGAAATTGAGAATTTTCATATTTTAATCATTATGAATTGAACCTATATGGGTAAATCACTTAAGGACTGCGCAGTTATTTCCTATAACAGCTACATCTGCGCCGTAGTTTTTCTGGCCCTTCAAGATTGCCTGGTATATGCGTAATATTCTGAAAACAGATTCTATTAAAGAAAATTAAAATCCTATGTAGAGTTTCATGTAGGAGCAATTAATGGCTTTCCAAACACAGGAATCGATATATGATCTCATATAGATTATAGTTTCCCATATAGATTCCCATCTGAGTTCCCACATATGTTCCCATATGGGTCCTTACATAGGTTTCTGTTCCATTTCGTGTCCCAATTGACCTATTCGATGTGATATATACGGAAAAAATGTATAGCTTAAAGCAGCGATATTTATCCTTCATCTAGCTAAAAATATTTTTTGAAACGAACCAAGGATAATTGGTATTGGTCATGAATCACATAAATAAATCGTTGTGGCAATGCTATTATAAAGCTGAATTCAGAATTTTGGAACTCTGAATATGGCACTAATTAAATAGGATAAATGTAGACAGAGGTTTGTAATTTATAATTGATTTAACAGTTTACCTTACAATAAAACTTATAATAAGGGCCTATTTGAAATGAAAACAAGTGGGCTTAATAACAGAGCTAGTTTTAAAACTTTTGTAATTTTTACTTGGATTAGAACTTATTATATTTCTCAGTATTTCATACTAACTAAAAAATCGTACTTGAAATTTAGACTTTTTATGAAATCTGAACTTCATAACGTCATATATAGCTAATTCAAAGATATAAAAACTCTTAACTTGATGCTGCAGTTGGCTGTTGCAAAAACAAAAATTACTTTATTCAAATATATTTTATTTGTATTGATTTGATTTTTCAGTATGTTTCTGTTTGAATTACATATGTTTTTGCCTCTAGGAATCCATGTGAATTTCGATATAGGACCCCATGTGGGAATTTTCAGTACCCGTGTGGATAAATCTTCTGGCGCTGGCAGGGCCTAGACCAGACTGTCTGGTTACCAGTGTTGACGCTGGCCAGATGGTCTGGCCTGGGCCTGGCCAAAAGTGTAACGTTTTTTTCTTGGCTAGCCCTGAGCCAAATCGTCTGGTTTGCCGCTATAGTTTTGGGCTGGTCAGCCACTAGCTGGTGGTCGGTCATCCGCTGGCTGGACTCCCTTTACTTTTTTAATGATTTGGAAAAAATCCTTTTTTCTATAAGTGTATTTAGCTGATTAGCGCCAAAGCTGGATCAGACCAGACTATTAAGATGACATGAAAAAAAGTCTTGTTTCGATGGTATGAATTTCTTATTTTCGATCATTTTGGACGCCCTGTCTGAAATATGTCTGAAAAAAATTTTCTAATCGAACTTAGAACTTTTTTTGGTCTTGCATAGCTAATCAACGCCAGTTCTGAGCCATACTAGACCTTCCAGTCTACGTAAAGTGAGACCTGGCCAAGACTAGCTCCAGATCTGGGTCAGATCAGATCTTCCAGAGTAGACAATCTAGATAAAGCCAGAGCTGGGTTAGACATAACGCCATACTGCGATGAGATTTTTCCACACGGGTAGGGGTTGTCACACCATTTTTGGGTGTTAACATTTCTGATATCATGACCTCATGCGCTGGCAGTCATTTCCAAATTCTTTCCAAGGTTTCGCACATAGTCCATCGCAAAATGTTAATTTTCACTTGAAATGCACAAGTTTTTCAATTTAAGTGATCTTAATTTAAATTTGCATTTATTATTGCAAACTATCTGAATATTAAAAAATGAAAAATAAGTACAAATGTAAACCTTATTAAATCGGAAATGTTAAAATTGAGGCCTTTGATAAATGAAAGACTTTTTTAGTTTAGAGCCTAAAATTTAACAATAAATAAGAATATAAATTCGTAATTAGACTTATACGTAGGTGTAATGTCCAATTTTATTAATTTTATATTGAAGTTTTGTGAGTGAAACATAATTCAATTTTTAAAAGTTTAATATTATGAATTTTCAATTAAATACATTAAATAATTAATAATTTGAATTTTTCAAAGTTCAAAAAGAAAATTTTTGTTGATTTTGATTGTTCCAAAATTAAAATGATTAAAAACAAATCATTTATATTGTGTGACGAGACGAGGGATTTCAAATTCACGCAGTTGTATTAATATTGTAAAAATTTCAAAAAATGATACGTAAGTTATAAAATGAATGCATCTCTTTTTTTAAATCAAAAGAATATAGAAATACGAAAGATTGTCATTTTCAATTTTGTTTCTACTAAGCTAAAGTTTTATGGACGTAATGGGAAACGTGATTGAATTTGTGCCATTGGAGAGAAAAAATAGCTTCCAATGGTTTTCAGTGTTCTGCAAGTGAGACTGCGAAAGCTTTTTCACACTTTCGTAATTCACCGTAAGGCAAGAAGCGAGAAAAAAACAAGAGTTAACTGCCATGCGCCTTAAATTTCCTTCCCGTAATTAGAAAAGTTCAGCGACATAAGAAAAGGGAGTGGTGTTACAACGACGATTTCAGACCATAATATTCCCTAGGCAACAGCTCGACCAAAAGTCGAAAAGTATAACATTTACACTGCTCCTAAAAGTCGAAAACTTCCCGACCGTTCAGCTAGAAGAATCGGGTTTTTATATTTATCGAGAATTTTTAAATTAAGGTTCTTAATTTTTATACTCTCTTTTCAGTGTACAATTTTCTCTCATAATGTGTTCAAATCAATCAATTTCTTCGGACGTAAAATTGAAAAAATTAACAAAATGAAAACGACAAATTAAGCTCTCGATTTTCATGTTACTCTCACGTTTCATTTAAGTTGTTTTATATTATTTTGATATATTTCTATACATATCCTGGAAGTTAAAAAAAAACATTCTCGCTAAAAACAATTTTCGTATAAAATCTGGTAAAAATTCTAGAAATGTATAATTGTAGAGATATAATTATTTTTTAAAATAACAAGTTGCCTTAGGGTTTTAAGCCTTGGATTAAAATGTCTGCGTGACGTTTGATTCAGAGCGCTCCACGTGCGTTTGAAAGCACATGCTTGTGCTGTCAGAATCCAGATGCGATACTGATGTGCATAAAAATTGCGTGCCTCAGGCCTGCCAGTTAATCAAAACAGTCATCTCTGATCTCAATTTTGCAAAATTTATTCTTTCTCTTTAAAAAAATTAATAAATAACAACAGTCTTTTAATATATTACTTTAAATTTTCTACTTCATGGATGAATTTAAATCAAAATTCGGTTCAATCTGGGTTCAAAATTAACTGAATTTTGGTTCAACTTAATCCGGGGGGGCAGGGGTAGTTTTAAATCAAAACAGGTTGATTTTGTTTATAATTAATTCAATATTTTTCAATTGCTATCGCGTTGGAGTGCACTTGAACCGCAAATCGGTTTATGTACTTTGGTTCATTTCGTTCAAAACTAACTTGATCTCGATTCAATTCAAACCGGGTTGCGTTAGTTTTTAAGCAAAATTAGTTTTAGTTTTGTTTATTCCGTTCAAAAACCTCAGAAAAACACTTAGGAAATGGAGGAACTGTTAGAACTGTAATTTCTAGGGATATTGTATTTTAATTGCTTGGCTGATATAGGTATTGGCGATTTTAAAATTCGTGTTATAGCGGAAATTGAATGGGTTTGCTTATTTCACTCGCAGGTAATAATCGAGCCGAAGCTGTCAATGTCATATCGAGAACACGATTCCGCGGCTTTTATCCAAACTTCCACCCCTGGAAAGCATCGGTAACATTTGCATGAGCACGTGAAAAATAATTTCTAACAGAATTTTTCATTAGACAAAACAAATTAGTATAATTGGTTAGAGATTTTTACTGCAACCTGGTAAGAAGGCTTCAATAGAATAGAATGAAAAATGTAAGATTTCAGCGTAAAAGTAGATATAATCCAATTATTTTTAATACCTGGTTTTCCCTTCAGGCTTCAATGTTCAAGAAAGTAATAAGTGGCTCAGAAATGTAATTCCCGTCTATTCACATAGTGTTAATGACTCTCTTTCCTATTCCAAAAAGAAAGTTAGATATTAAGTGTGTTCAATTCAGTTTAATTCATTCGCGAAATGTGTACATTGAATTTTCTGAATTACCGGTTTTTGAATTCAAGTTAGGAAGGGTCTATTACAGTGAATTCAAGTTGGCATTGCGGAGAGATGGTGTGACTTCAATTCAAGAAATCTGAATTGATTTTATATGAAACGTATTATCCTCAATTCCAAATGGTATAACTAAATTGAATTAAATAGGATTTGTGATACCGAGATACCAAAAACAATGTATGTATTCTGAAAACATTAGTTAACTTGAATAATTAATTAAATAATCATTTTATTTATTTATTTTAATTAATTAATTAATTTTTGAATTTTACCTAGTCCTTTTACTGCTTTTGGTATTAGATAGGTAGAAAATTGTATTTTTCAAACTGTATTGAAACGTATTGCAGTTGCTTCTTTCTAATTACTGTTTCTGGTTTAAGAGAACGAAGGGAAAATCAGGTACTAACATGAATTGAAATTTTCAATCCTATTCTATTCAAGCCTTCTTGCCGGGAATGGATTATGAACTATATCAATTTAATATGAAGCGAAATTAAAATCTCGTAAGAGATTGATTGCGCTAAACCAAATTTTTTTCGAAGTAACAACTCTTGCCCGGTTCATCTTGAGCCAAAATTCAATTCATTTTGTACAAATGAACCCACTCTTGGTTAAGAACTATCCCAACACAGTTTAAACTGAGCAAATAATGAGTTCATTTTGAATCCCATTTTAATTCGAATTTACCCTAGTCTAGTTTATCGTGAGCCACAATTCAATTAATTTTTAATGAACAGGAATCCAACTTTAGTTCAAAACTACCCCAATTATTTTAAATTAAATAAAAAATAGGTTAATATTGGATGAAATAAAGGGAAATGAACATATATTGGTTTAAAATCACCCCAACTTGGTTTATTTTAGAAAGGGTCTAAATACGCTAAAGTCAGTTCGGATAATTTCACAAAAGTGAGTACACTTGTGATACGTGTTTTTTTGCAAAGTGCTCTAATTTCAACGTTGCCGAGACTCGGGAAGTAAAAGCAATAAAGTTAATAAATGGGATAAATGACTTTAACCATTTAAAACGTTTATTTAATGAATTAATTTAGAATGATAATTGCTTTAGGCGAATCGCAACAATGCAATATTGCATCCAGGAAACCTAACCTCACTTTTTTATGAATACTTTTATAAAAATTTTATAAAATTTATAAAATAATTATAAGATTTATCATTAATAATGATAAAATTTATTATTGATTTTAGTAATACTTTTTTTATAATACTTGTTGCGTAGATAAACGATTTGATTTTGAGGTTAGAGTTCACATACATTCCGGTACCCTATATCTCGCCCTATATATATAACACCGATGAAAATCAGTCTATTACGGGTTTTATGTTATGAAAAAAGCATATTTTATATTTTTCTATTCAAAATAAAAATATTCACTTATCGTTGAAATGATCTTCGCAACAATATATGTACTGTTGACGTTAAAGATGTTGCTGTACGGTACATGTCACGCCGAACAATTTTGCACCATTTTTTTCGTTTCTCACCTTTAGGTATGCATGTAAACAATTTTCCTGAATTTTGGACAGAGGTGTTCTTACATTTAGGCGCAGAAAACAACAATGTTCACACTGTTTGCTTTCCATATTTATGAAAAAAAAAAACATGAATCGTTCGGCTTATTTACAAGCTTTTGATGGGTACACATTTTTCTTTTTCAAATATAATTTAAAAAAAAGTGTTTTTTACACTATACTGGTATTATTAGCAATCTTAGAGCATATACTTTAATACGCAAAAAAAATGGATTACCCTATTTGAATTTGGTTCATATTAATTGGGTAATTTTGAGTCAAAATTCGGTTCAGTTATGTTCGTTTTTTTAGAAAATGAACGTAATTTTGGTTGAATTTAGAACAGGTTGGGGTAATTTTGAACCAAAATTCAGTTGATTTTCATTCATTTTCTTCAAAACGAAGATAATTTTGTTTCAATTTGAACCGGGTTGGTGTAGTTCTGGACCACTTGCATTTTGTTTTTCGCAGACGCAGGTTTCTCCATTCTCCCCCTTTTTAGCCGGTTCGCATCCTATTCAGCGAAGATCATCGTGACTGCGTGTGACTGCATTTTTGTAATGAAACCAAGCTAAATGTACTGGCACTAGTCAGTACGGTAGACATCTGGTCTGTCTCTCGCTTGGCTGTTCTAATATTGGAAATTTCAGTACGCCTCCACCACAACCTCTTCTCCAAGCATCGTACCATGTGCGGGACATATGTATAAACATAAGCCAGCCTGCACGCCTGCCTCCTCGGCGAAATGTTTCCTTAAAACGTGACGGCGATCGATCTGCGATTATTCGCCAGCCACGTGGGACCTCGTACAGGCGATTTTTTTATGCAGCCACAGCTGCGTTTTCAAAATTCTTCACAAAAATATTTTTCTAGTAAATATATTCAAGATTTGTGGCAGCGAATCGCTGCAGTCAATGCAAAGTATGTTTTCCGAGAAAAAATGTTCATGTCTTGGCCCCCAAATATATACATTAATATGGTGAACATGCTAAAGAATGTAAAAGAATTCAAGGGAACTCTGAAGAATAAAAGGAAATTCAAAGGATTTTAAGTGAATTCGAATTTTCGAAATGATTCCGTAACAGGTGTATGCCTCAATGCAGCAATGAGTAACCCTTCGCTTGAGAATTATATTTGTTAACAATTGCAAAATATATTTAACATTGAAAGGAAAACTACGTAAATGGTAATATAGAGTATTTTAAAAATACTTTAATTATAAGAACATTTAAGTTCAAATCCTTCAAATTGAAATCTGAGCCAAATAAATATTGTTATAAATGTTGAAAACTGAAAATTTTGAATGATATACAAAAATGCAATGAAACTTCATATCCAAATAAGAAATAACTATTACGACTCTGAAATATATTTTCTTAAATTAAAAATTAATGTATTTCGCTATACCAGACTTGATTTCATGTATCGGAAAACAGTCCGCTTAAACACATGTATGTATGTACACATGTTTTTCACTCAATGAATAAACGACTCTTATTAATCAACCGAGAAATTGGAAAAATTCGACCTGGAAAATGGAAAACTCAGGAACAAGTCCGGAAATTGAAATCTACACCCTGATAAGTGTAATTTTTATACTTACCGGTAATTGCTCCCCTGAATGGGTCCTTCCATCCAGGCTTCGATCTACTGTCATCTAGAAGCGGATCAATAGGAATTTAATGTTATACCTATACCTCACTCTGCGTAAACGTGGCGTAAACCCTGGAAATATCGGATAGCGTTCGCAGGTGCGCTTACGGTGCAGATGGTCCGTCAGTGTCGGTGAAAGTCGTCGGACGTTAGAGAAAGATGTATAAGTATATAATATATAATGCCTACATTTATGCACTTATACATTCGCACGTATATACATATACAACCATATAGTTGTTTAGAATACACAAGCATACTGCAGTATGATTTTTTAACCACTTTCCTAAATCTGAATTTGTCAAGTTCCTCTCTCACACACTTCCTGTTTCCCTCCCCGCTTACCTATTTAAATTTACAATTTCAAAATAAATAAAATGTGACGTGCGCCGAAGAAAGGGGGCTTACTCTAAAAAATCAAAATCAAGGTTTTTACACCTTTCAATAGTTTTTGAGTTGCTCTTCTTAATTAAACCACCGAAAATATTTTGCGAGCGTTATTATTGCTAATAATTAAGTTGTTAGGTACCCGAGAAATCGGGCTTTCGCTCGAGAGCTCGAGATCCCGTGAAACACCTCCCACCACTCACCACTACATCTCCGCGTCTCATCTTTACCCCGTCCGTGAGCCACGCCGCTATATGCGTGAGAATGAAGTTGTAAGTGGAGAGGGAAGATTTCGTGAGTCTTCCTTCTCTCCTAAAAGTCGCATATATCGGTTCGAACTTCGACCGTTAGCCCTGAAAAATCTCACTTTTCAGAGTAAGCCCCCTTTCTTCGGCGCACGTCACAAATGTATTTGTCATTAACAACCCCTTCCCATAACCCCATTATCATCGCAGCACACACCCCAAAGTTACCCCTCGTAATTCCTTCCTCTTCTCCTTATCTCTTTTCAATCCGTTTCGCGCCCCCTCCGCTCGCCCGTCCCATCCTTCACGATTACCCCTCGCGATTACATCTCGCCTCCTCCTGACCCTCGTCCTATTCATATACCTATAAGGTTCGTCAAATGAAACAAAAATTTATTATACATTCATATAAAGTAATTTAGGAAGACAGGGTGGTGATGCCAAAGGAAGGTGGTAAGAGGACGTAGGGTTGGGGGGGGGGTGAGAAAGGATGAGTGGTGCAAGGAATGTGATAGAGATTGGTGAAGGGAACATTTTTGGAGGAAGCATGACATATTTGTGGAGAAGGGTCTGAGCATAGAAAAGTTAAGGAAGAGGAGAGTAAGAGAGAAAAGGGGAGTAGGAAAGAAAGGGGGAGTGGGTCGTAAGGGTTAAAAGAGGTGAGAAAGAGATGGTGGCGAATGGAAAGGAGTGGGCGGATTGTATGGGTAAGAGGAATAAAGGGTTAGAGTAGGGTATTTATAGGGAACAGGGGATATTTATTGTGGAAGAGGGGCGGCATGTGGATAGAGAAAAGGGTTGTGCGGTTTGGGAGATGGCGTAGAGGTGAAAGGGATGGATTAGACATTTTTATTTCATCGCCAGCTGACTTCACTTCGCCGAGTGCTGTGGGGAAAATAATGGCACTAAATGCATGAAACTAAGCTTTATTCTTGTAATATCCTCGTAGTAAATAATAATATTTATCATTTCATTATTTCATTAAATAGGTCTTCAAAAACAAAAACTATTAATCAAATACACGTATAGTGAAAAAATTATTTTTCACAAAAGGTATTAACAAAGTAAGGTTTACTCCATGAAGGAGTAGTAAGGAGTGATATCTCCCATGGGTAAAGGTAGACGAAAGTGGAACTGGAAATATCCGAAAGTTACTATCTGCGTCTGTTATGAGTGCAGTCCGGCGCGCAGCCGTGATTTCAGTATTTCATGGCTGCGCGTGTGACTGTACTATTGTCGTTCTCTCTCCTAATTTTTGGAGGATTTCAAGGCCACTTCCTTTTTACGGACATACTACTCCTTACTATTCCTTCATGGTTTAGTCTCACGTATTTGATTCATTAATTTCCCCGCAGCGCTCGTGGAATTGAAGTTAGCTGGCGAACAAGTGAAAACGCCTAATAATAGAAGGAATGAGATAGGCTTGGATTTGGAATGATGAAGATAAAGGGGATTATGAAGGTGAAAAAGAATCAGAAGATACAAAAATGTTGAGGTTTAATTTTGTGATTATGAGAGCGAGAAGTGAGAGAGGGTAGGAAGAGGGCACAAAAATTAAGAGAAAGAAGGAGGAAATTTAGGGAAAACGTAAAAAAAGGAGGCTTAGAGCGATGGTGAGGCTGTGCGAATGTTGTAAGAAGGTATAAGATAGAATTTTTGATAGGGAGAGGGGGTAATTATTGATAAAGAAGGGGTGGCTATAAGTGATTGTGGAGGGGAATAGTAAGACATAATTGGTTTTCATAAAAAGTCATTACTCATATACAGTTTTCAATAGTTGATCAGTGTAGTTTCAAAACGACGCCTCTAAAACTACTTTGATATCCTTTCTAAAACCTGTAATGATTAGGACCCTTGACCTCTACATGCCGCAAAAATTAAAAACGTATAGTAATCGTAGATTCTTGAATCGGTATATGTATGCACCTCTATTAAAAGCTGTGCTTCATGGTGCGCGTGTTATACCGAAGTATTATATCGATTAACTGTTGGTAACAGAAGTGAGGCAGAGGAAAGCTTGTCGGGTGGGTGGCGTGGCTTTGGCTTTCCTATATTATTAATCTCTCTTCTCTGCCACCCCCCTTCTCTCTCTCACTTTTTCTCACCCTCGCTCTATCTCTCTTTCTCTCTCCGTATGCTGTCTGGTGAACCTGCCATATATGCGTCTGCAGAGTCAGTCAGGTGTTGTAGGCAGCTTCCGCGCTTCAAAGAGACTCAAGGGTACCAGATGAGACTTTATTCCAACCCTGTGTAGTGGCTTGCCTACCTGCCTAGTACACCAGCGGTCATACCTGCCAAGTCCATGCACCGCATTGCAATATACACGTATGTATGTCATAGAAAGGCATATAGGTAAAGGGAAAAGACATTTTAACATAACTGTCATTTTTTTATAAAAGTTACATTTAAGAACACATGTTAATTACTAAATATCACATTCTCATGTCAATGAGAAGGTATTGGTTTTATGTGAAAACTGACTATCGCGGATTTCTTTAAATATCTACGTTTCGGGACCCCCTGAATCCGAAAAAACCGGTTTTACGATAGTGTCTGTCTGTCGTTGTCGTCATCGTTGTCGTTGTCGTCTGTATAGCGGATAAATTTTGAAAGACAACTCGGATTGAATTGTGCTTTGGCACACTTTTTAAAGGTATATGAAAAAAGGACGAGTTCGTTAGCCTGCTATTGTGGATAAAGATTGCAAAATTTAGAGCATTTTGAAAATCTTTGAGACTATTTTTTTTAATATTTAAAAATTCTATGTACGGCTATTTATAAAACTCGAAAAGTGGTACAATTTATTCTTACCACTTGATTCGATAAAAAGAAAATTATGAGAATTATAGCATTTTAAAAATTAAAAAGAAAACGATAATGAAATTTTTAAGCCAAACAACGCACTTTATGACAAAAAGTAAAGATAAGAAAAACTTTGCTTTTTATAAGCCATACAAGATTCTCATAGAAACCTTTTTGAAATTTTCTTGAAAAATCGAAAATTATAATTTTGATCGCACAAAAAATGTTTAACTTTTTAAATTAATCACTTTTTGATAGGACGCGTAGTTTTTGTTTTATGAGTCAAAAACAATATTAAACAAAAACTTAAATTTTCGAAAACGGCACAACCTACGAAAAAAATAAAAACACAAAAGTAATACACCCAGAAAAGAGCTACAAATTTGTTATAAATGATTTTTCGATAGGATGTGTATTTTATGTTCAAATCGGAAAAAATAACATTGAAAATAAACAAATTACGTTTTCGGAAAAACGATCCAAAGTGCAATAAAATGTAAATTAACATAATTGTTTTTTTAAGGATGCCCAATTTTTTTGATTATAAAAATAAGGCAATGATAACACATATGTTTCAATATCAATGCATATTATGAATTGTAATAATATAAATTTATTGAAATGATACATTTTTCAGGGAAGCTGAAAATTAAAATTAGTGCAAAATAAGGAACAAATATTAAAGTAATCATGAAAAATAAAATTTGTACATTATTTTGCAATATCTGAATAAGCATTCCCAAACCGAGGTACAGAAGTAAATATAATATTCATTTCATACAATAGAGGTGAACTTAATGTAGAAAAGTTCGCACTTTAGACAACATCGAGTACGAAGCACGAGATGCCTGGTGAGAATGTGTTCGTTAAAGCCGAAGGAGCTTTAACAAAGAGAATTCATAATCACCAAATTACAGTTGTCGATGCATGACCTTTAATTTTAAAAGGTCTGTGCATAAAAGTGGAGGAAGTATAAAGACTGAGCGCGAAGCGCGAGGTAAGTACATTATTGAGCGTGAAGCGCGAGATCCAACAGACGCGCGTCCTAGGCGCGCTCACACTTGCGGGCGAAGCGTACCGCGCGCGATGAGACGTGCCCGCACGGTGGACAGATTTTTTTTGTGATCGGGACTTAGGACAAAGTACTAAAGAAAGATTGATGGGTGGGGTGAGAGGAAAAAGGGTATACACGTGAATGGAAAGTGCACGCAGAAAAAAGAACCTTATATTTTACTCAAAACCAAGTTAAATCTGCTGATCTTCCAAGTACGTATATAGACAACACGACAGTTCAGTAAATGTCACAATTACAGACAACTGAATATGTCTAGCATTGATAGTTACTAGTGTCAATTCTCAAGTGGTACTGACGGATAATATAAACAGATCTAACTTATGTTAACGGTATAGACTATAGTTTAGGCGGCACTACAAATTGTAAAAAAATATTTCTAAAAAATAATTAATAAACACACGGTTAACTCATAGTTTGTAAGTAAGTGTTTGTAAGTTGCAACACTTAAAATACAATTAAAATTTAGCACGCAACGGGGGGATTCGAATGCATAAACCTAAGCACGCAAGTCGATGATCTTAACCACTACACTATCTCACGAGTTGCGATCTGTAAAATAATCCCGAAATGCATTTGTAACTAAGGTGGCGACCTCGGTAACGACTTCTGAATACGCATCCATGCCATCGCGTACACACGAAAAAAGCTCTCGCATTTACCTCATATCCATACAAGTCAGCTGAAACAGTCGCGGAACACAAACACGTCTTGCTCCAATAAACTCTCAACTCGATGGGTTCTAAAAGAAACTACGCAACTTGCGGCGACAGATAGAAAATACGAATCTGGCGCACTCTATACTAAGTATATATAAATTTCTATACACTTAGTATAGAGTGCGCCAGATACGCATTTTCTGTCTGTCGCCGCGAGTTACGTTTTTTTTTTAGGACCCATCGGACTGTACGCGAGCTGTGAATAAGATATGCCATCCAAAATTCTGTTATTTATTATAAAACCGTTTCATTGCTAAGTGGGAATATGGAGTAATGTGACGACTCAAAAAAATGTCAAAAATAAATATTTTTTAGGTGATGCAATCCATCCATTGCCGATGGCGTTATGAATTCATCCGGTGGCCCGCGCGGATAGGTTTCCTTGTTACGACTTTGAGGACGAGCTAAGCAAGCTAATCGAATCGGTAGCATGTACCGATCCTGTTGTAGGGGAAAGTGGGGCATGATGTCAGTGCGGGACACGACGACTCTTGAAAATAATGCTCGTGTTTGTTCATTTTCATATTAATGTTTTCAAGTAAAATAGCTTTATTTAGTACTCAAGAAAGGTATTTTATGTGAAAAAAAGTAATATGAAACTCAAGAAACACGAGCATTATTTGCAAGAGTCACCGTGTCCCGCACTGACACCATACCCCACTTTCCCCTAATGTTCACTGCACCACTATTGTAATCTCGGTTTAGTGGATTTGACATATCTTACAGTATTTAATACTGGGGAATACAGGTTTATTTTACTAAAGGATTACCGTTAAATTCACCTTAACTTCACTGTGACATTTACGAAATGCTAAGTGATTTTGACATTTTGACACCCTCATTAAGATCAGTTTTTACGGTTACAGTTACAAGAAACACTTTACATTTCTTAATAGGTGAATATAACATTTATTTTTTCTGCATGAGGGTTGAAAGATGTAGGGGCTGGGTTGAGAGGGTAAAGAAGGAGTATACATGTGGGGAAATATTAGGGCTAAAGGGGGTGAAGGTTGGAGATGCGACGAGCTAAATAGTGGTATATCTAGGTTAGAGAGGAGGGATTGGGAAAGAGTTTACAAGGGTTGCGTTGGAAGGTGTAAAAAGTGCATAGATAGTAGGGATAGAAAATGGAGGTGATGTCAGTAGGAGTTGGAGAGGGGTAAGTAGAATATACATTTTTCTGGGGGGAATCAGGGGGGTGGATGCTTATGAAGGGGGTGAAGGGCTAGGGAGGTGATAGGGATAGCGATTGGAGAAGATAGATAAAATCGTATAGGTTTAATAGGGGGTAATTGTGGAAGAGGAAGAGAGGGATAAGGATAGGGTGTAGGGGAATACAAGGTTGAAAGAGTGTGGTGGAAGAATGTAGAAAAAAGTACGAGGAACTTAGCCGTCAATACTCTTCTTGATGGGTGCTTGCCGTCGGTTTACGGACAGATATTTATATCTTAATGATGAATAATCAACTCTGACAACCAACACCTAAAAAAGTCTCAACTCCAAAAAATCTAATTAAGAAATGCAAATGACCCTTAATTAAACAATTTAAATGAGATGGACTCGTTCAAGGTGCCAATTACTGATCGGATCTCGTTTGAAAACGCGAATAAATTAAAGTATCCGGGAAATAAGGGGAAAATAAAGCAGGAAGAATAATTAGAATTGATCCACTGTCATAAGGAAAGCTTTCTGCAGGGACGCTTCGAACAACACCGTTTTGACAAGTGGAAGAAAGGAAAGGAGGTCTCGATGGGAAAATGAAGAACGGAAAACGGAGAAGGAACAAGGGCGGAATAGTTTCTATGGGCATGTGGAACGCAGAAAGATGTGGAAGGGTGGAAAAGACAGACTAAGTAAGACAGGGTAAGGGTAGGGAAACTTTGAAGTCTTGAAAGTCTTCTAGGTGGGAACAGGGAATGAGAGCCGAGCATACGAAAACCGTCAGCTGCATCCCTTCGCACGATATTCGCCAATAATCGGTTCCCCGGAAGCCTACCATTCGTTTGCGATTAACTATCCCATAACTCGTCAAGCTCAACTGGAGCTTCATCCCGTTGTGAATAAAATGTCTACACTTTTTTGGAAGCATTTCAAAATTTTAAAAACTCATTGCCTTAATTTTGGTTTTGTTCAACTTAGACTTATGGAAATTAAAGTGGGATTTCAAATTCTATAAGGATATTTTCTATCCTCCAAATTAACTTTCTATTCAAGCTCAAATTTGGTCACTTTTTTGTTTGATCTTTTTTTCAAATAAGAAATGCTTCCAAGTTTACAGATGGCCAACAATTTTTAATTCCTGTCAGTTTTTTTTTTTCATTTTCATTTCAGTCCTTTCAGATATTTTGAAAAGATAGGATTGTCTAAATTCCTACATAAGTATTATATTTGCATTTCAATTTCCTCTTTTCTCTTTAAATTTATATTCTCAAGAATCAATACTTTTGCAGCTCATTTTGAGCCCTAAAATCGGTTCAAAAGAACATACAAGTTCTTTATCTCGCAAGATTAAAATCGTTTCCAAATCAATGTTATTTTTAATTCGATAAATTGTTATCAGCAAAAGAGGTTTAAAATGAATAAATCTTAAATGAAAATTTTCTATATTGAAATAAATCCATATCAATTATGGAATGCTAATAATAAGAGGTCGGAAGTCACACGTGCCTAACATACGTTTAACACGTGCGACTTCCGGACCCTCTGTAATTGCCAGTCTAATATCCTCTTCATCTTTAATTGGGTATCTTACTATCTCTCTAGTCATAACTACTGTTTAATTTCATTGAAATATTCTACAGTTTAAATTATCATTTATCACGAACTTAATAAACTTCTTCTCAAACTACTGAAATCTCTTTCCTTTTTTTATTCTTTCCAGTTTTGAAATCAGTTTTCAATTTAGGTATCTCAGATTTTCATTAATTGTATTTTATTTTTTTCTGAGATTATGTTTAATTCAAACTAAATTTAAAATAAATCCGTATACAAATTTCAACTATAAAACAATTTAAACTTGATGCAGACAGTGCACTTTAATCACTCAAAGTGAAATAGAAATTATTTTATTCTGAAATAATAAAACAGAGACAAAATAATAAATAAAGCCCGAAAATATAGATAAAATGAAAGGTTTTGATTATATTCGCATATTATTCAGGCCGTGGCAATGTGTACCGAAATTTCGGTACGAATAGCCGGATTTTTTCGGTGCGAATATCGGATCCTGGACTCTTTGCACCGAAATTTCGGTAGAAATAGCCGAGTTTTTTCGGCACATATAGTCTTAACCTATTATTCAATCAAATAACTTCCTTTCTTGATTAAATTGTATTGTTTTATAATATATAAACCACTCAATAGATCCCTCCAAATGCAAACATCCGAGCAACCATCTTAACGACAAGAATTTTCAAGTAGATTTCTATTCATATTTTGTAAGTCAATATTGTTTCTATAAAAAAATCACTTACCAATCAATATATTCGAAATAGAACCGATGATATAAAAATCCGTCTAATAAAAAGTCTCACTATTTTCTTAAAACAATTCTCCTACTTATAAGAATGAACTACAACACAAATTCACAATATTCATTTCCAAGCACAAGGTTAAAACGTTTTGAAATTGATTTTCAACAAAATGTAATTCGAATATTATCATTGTTTATTTATATTTTCTGAGCAGAGAGAAACCCGCAAAAAAATAAAATCACTGGAGATTAAAGTTTTATAAATATAAAAAGCGTATTTTGCATTTAGGCGGCAATGCGCCAATAAAATTTAGAAGGGTTGATATTCGAAAATTGAGCTCGAGAGCGACGCGCAAACGATCGTAGAGCTCGCACGACTATCGGCGGACGACTGAATATCTTGTTGAAAACAGAACTGATAGGAAACGGTAGAGGCGTCAAGGGGAGAATTTTGCCCTACCCACACACATACACGCATACACGCTCTATAGTCCTCTCTGGTCCCAGGTGATAATAAATAAAAAATAATAATTGATCAAATGTCTGATTACATTAATAACTTCACTGTCTAGGTTCATCGAAAGTCGGTGAGCGTTATATGTTCGGCGAGCATAGACCAAATACTTTCGCTGTGTCCAGATACTTCGTAAAAATTATTTTCAATGTTTTGAAACGATTCTACGAGATCATAAATATATCAAATACAGTACTATTATATTCCAAATATAAAAATAAAAGCCTCTTATAAACAAGGTAAATAATTTTGTTTAAAAACTTAAAAACGATATTGGTAGGTTATGGTAAGTCATGAAAGGTTCTTCAATATTGGGCAATCGATGTGTCTCGAAGACGCGAACAAATATATCATATACATTACTGTTGCATTCCCAATATTGAAAAGTTTTACTCCTATCAACAAGATAAACAATATATTTTCTTAATTTATACACAGGTACTGGTGGGTCATAAAAGGTTCACGCAAATAGGTCGATCGGTGCATCTCGAAGACGCGAACAAGTATACTACATATGGTATTGTTATATTTTGAATATTAAAGAAGTTTTTCTCATATCAAAGCAGATTAAACCATTTTTTCAATTTTCATAAATCTGTACTGGTAGGTTATGAGACTAATCTTAATAATATCGATGCGTCTCGAAGACGCTAACAAATACACTACGTATTGTATTGTTATATGAACTATAATTCGCCCAAATTTCATGATCATAGCTGTTTTACTTTTGGAGATATGGTGAACACGAAAAGTTATATACACACACATGGATATTTAAAAAAAATGTATTTTCAAGCTCCTGGAGTCGAATTTTATCGAAATATGCGAACAAAGTAAACTGGAAAATTTAGGTGATTACAAACCTCCCTCTATGAGGAAGAAAAACATTTAAAACCCCAATTTTCGACCTGCGCTCACCACTACATCCTAATATATTGGACCCATTTGTACAAAACTGCAATGAAAAGTCAGTAGCAACAGATTCTCGATGTTTTGCAGGAATATTTAATATCTTGAATAGTATTAAAAATTTTACGTATTTAGAGAAAAAAATAAAAATTCAGAGATGACAAAAATGGTAAAATTTTAAAAACTATTAAAGATATCCAAAATTCTTGCAATATGTATTGAGAATATATTACTGTAAACATTAAAATTTAAATAAATTTTACATTTGGTTTAAAAACATTTTTGTATGCTTTTTCACATTTGAATACATTTTACATTAAAATTTGATGTAAAGCGGTTGGATAGATTAGGCTGCAGAGGTGAATACAGATAAAAAATTCAAATTTTTTACAATAATTCAAGAACATGCATTTTTCATCCAAACTTTCTACCTAATATTTGACCTAGAAATCTATAGCAGCATGTTCTCGATATGTATTTTAAAAAAAAATACAATATTCTTATTAATTTAGAAATGTAGTGATTCATATTCTAGGTTAAAAAGTCGATTCTTTTACACGTGCTCACCTCTACATCCTAATCTGTCAAACCGATTGGCACCGAATTTTAACGAAAAGACAGTAGCAACAGTTTCTTGATTGATTTCAGAGGAATTCTCAATATGTTGAATAGTTTGCAAAATTTTACGTATTTAGTGTAAAAAATAAAAATTTAGAGATGACGAAAATGGCGTAATATCAAAAAATATTGATGATATCGAACATTCTTGAATATTTATTGAGAATATGATACTAGAGACTTCTAATTTTACGGTTCCGAGCCATTTCGACGTATCTCCAGCGAATGAGTTAAAACTGTCATATCTCGTTGTCACGTTGGAAAAGTATCGTAACTCGCAGCACCAATTCCATAGTGCCGTATCTCTTGATAGTATTTTAAATGTTTCGTAACTCGTTTTTAAGGAAACATTGATGCTCACATAGTCTATTGAACTGAAATTTTGTCCATTTAATGGTAATATTACTCAATTTATGAAAAATTAATAGAAAAAATGCGACGTTATTGAAAGTTTGGTGAATTATGATTTTTCAAGTTTGTTCCGTTCCATACTGAAGTAATTGTCGTTTAAAACATTTTTGCATTAACTGAAGTAACGTCTAAAGAGAAAACAGTTGAAAGAGTGTTATTTCTTTCGATGTTTCATGCTTAAATCTGTCAGAAATGGACATGTCAGTGAATAAAAACGTTCATTTAAATGAGAGAGGCATCAGCGACGAAGAGAATTTGAATGTAGATTTCAATCAAGACGAGCTAAAATTGTTATATTAGTCAACTGTAAATATAAATTAAATTTGACTTGTAGAGTGCGTTTGAATCTTGTAGAAACATTCAGTTGTTTTGATAGAATTTTTTCAAACACAATTTTTCACCTTTGGATGTAATATTGAGTCTGAACTGTAAAGTGTTTTTTAACCGTACTTTTGTCAATTTTTTTACGCGCAAGTTATCAATAATTCAATTATTTTTAATTTGTGGAGAAAAATCAAAGCAACAAGGATGATGAGTGATATTAGATGAGAATTATTTCACAAATTTCATTAAGTGATTTCGTTGCGTTTCTAGAGCTTTTAGGAGACTTTGCGTTTAGTTGTTATAAGAATAAAAACATTAAATGTTTTATGAGTTATGAATATAATATAAATTAAATAAATTCGATTATCGAAAAAAATGGTTTTCATGGAAACAAAAATACTTTGTATTTTTCTGATTATAATAAACATTTTTTTTAAATTCTACAGCATTTTTGAGTTTTTATAATACTTAACGTATATCTACTGACACGTTTTAATTTTTCATGCTTGAAAAAGCGAGGTATAAATTGATTTATTATTTTAAAATCCACTTTGAATTTTGGATTGCTCCGTTTTCAAAAACGAAGAAAAAGAGTTACGACACATTTAAAACACTATCAAAAGATACGGCACTGTGGAATTGATGCTGCGAGTTACGATACTTTTCCAACATGACAATGAGATACGACAGTTTTAACGCATTCGCTGGAGATACGTCAAAATGGCTCGGGACCGTCGAATTAACATTTTGCGTAAATCGGTTGGATGGATTAGGCTAGGGATGTAAGGACGGGGAAAAAATTAATTTTTGTAAATCATTCAACAATAATGCATTTTTTATCCAAACTTTTTTCCTAATATTTGGCCTAGAAATATAAAGCAATATATTTTCGATGTATTTATTTCTAGAAAATCTTATCGAAAATGAAGTATCGGTTAAGTTCAGTGAATCTAGCCAGTCTTCCCATTTTGAATTGAAATTGAAAATTCGAATCGAAATTGGAATTGAATAATATGGTTAATTATCCATATTTAGTAAATTAGTAATTTAATTTAAATTAATTGAGCGTATATATCTCATTTTTTTTCAATTATAACAAAAATATGAAATACCAGCAAAAACATATGTGATGCGAAAAATCTGCCAAGTGTAACTATATGAATTAGTGAAATCAAAGTTGCCCAAGTAATTTGGAAAAAAATATTCATAATAAAACATAAAAAGACACTTTTTTATATAAACTGACATGCAGGAATTTTTAAATAAATTTTAAGAAGCTGTATTAGACATGATAAAACTTGGCGGGATTGACTGTACTGTTAAGCAAAATGATTTAAATAAAAAATTGCTGGGTATGGGAGATTGATGGTATAATATAAATCCCGCCAAGTTGTATAGGGGAAATCACCCTAGAGTAGATAGGAAAAATTCAACAGCATTTAACTGCATCAGTTTAAAAAATAAAACAAGATTTTTATTTTCAAATTAAGCTTACATATTCGATCGAATATTTGTGTACAAAAAAATATCACGAAACTAGCCAATTAGCTGTATTAAACATTTTTATTATACACGATCAAGGGTATTATCTTATCAATAGGTAATCGTTTCTGGTATTGCTCCTGGGGATGACGGAATACTTAATTCTCGATAATTATAATTTATTATTATGATACTTACAATTGAAATCAGTTTATTGAGTAAATAATAGTTGGTAATATAATTATTTTACAAACATCATAAAACCTTAATTTTTGAAATATTTTATCTCTGATATTCAGTGAGATTGGTATGATTGGTACTAGGTTTTTAATCTTAACCATTTACCCCGACTTGTGATGTTAGAAAAATGCAACTTTTTTACATATCTTAGTCCTAAAAATCATATAATTTCTGATTTTAAGTGACTCTTTAACAACAGAGAGAAAGCCGGGAGAGAAATATTACACTGGGAGATTTTCGTTATTTTATAATTACCCCGTTTTGTAATTTTTAAAAGTTTCCAATTAGAAAGCATTTAGATGCAATTAGAAAGCAATCCTAGTTTTTATTTAAGAATGACATGGAGATTGATTATCTACTTTCTAACCAATTATATAAAAATAATTAATACTGTTCATTCTCTAATTTTATATTAATTATAATGCAATTTTAATGTGCAAGGATATTAGTGAAACTAGGATCCAGATATTAAAGTGCTAATATTTTTATCCAAGCTCTTTTTCGTTGATGGGTAATCCAATGTACACAGAATTATCTACGTTCATGTATATACAAAGAGACGTAAGATTTTGAATTGGAACAGCGATTGCACATTCAATTACTTCCTATTGTTGTAAAAATGGCAAACTATTGTGTTGAAAATAGTCTCCTTGAGCTTGAAAAACGTTGCGACAAATAAGTTCGCTCTGTAAAATTGCATAATATAAATTTTCACATCGGCAGCCAATTTGAGTTTATTTTTTGTGTTTTACTAATTCATTTGCCATGTGTTCTCATAGTGTCCGAAACTATACATTTAAAAATATAATATTCACAATGATATAATTGTATTGTTTCGTGTTTCAACAGTACACAGTGCTGAATTTTTCTTAATATTTCAGAAATGAAAACAGTTTGGAAAATAATTGTATTATTTTCATTAAAATATTACAACGTTAATACATTGATTTTAAATCAAATTTTTAGTATATTTTTTAAGATAGAAATATTTTCAATTGAAATGTTCTTAATAGTCACTTCTCTACATACAGAAATGTCACACCCATTAAACTTCTTACTTAACAAATGTGATTTGTGATTTTATGGATTATAAGAAATTTCTTATTTTCATAAAATCACATTATAATTTTATGCTTCATTTGATAAGTACGAAGTTTAATTGGTGTGCAATTTCTGCACGGAGAAAATTTGTTCATTAAAATTTGCCCAATTAGTTAGGTAAATGAAGGACAATACTGCATTTAGATAAAGTTCACAATTATTTTAGGATTTAATACAAAACAGAACTATAAATAATACAAAATAGTTATGTAAAATCTCAAGTCCAAAAGTTGAAATTCTGATATATGTAATAATTGATATAAGTGTTATATTATTTTCGTACCAGTATATTATAAAATAACGCAAAGTATTGTAAATTTTTATCAAATTAATGATATAAAGTTTACTTTTGTGTGATACTAACTATTCACTTAAAATAATGTATAGATTGCAGAATTTTTAAAGAGATTTTCACTCTCATTAGGAGAGGAATTACACAACAGTAAGGTAAAATGAGAGTCGCTAGGGACGTCAACATTATCAGGGCTGAAGATTAAAGCCAAGTCCCCCGTAAACATTTTAACATTTTTAAGTTTCGGTTTATATTGTAGAATTTGAGAAAATATTCAAATATATAGACTATCCTTCTCTGTCAGTAGATGATACTTATGAAGTCACTAAATAAAAGTAGAATGTATTTAAAAATTGAAGTATAAAGATGCGGGTAATGAAAAAACATCGGACTGCACTGGACAACTGACTTCGAACTTCGAGGCGGGAGATCCCCGAAGACTTATGCTTGAAAACAAGGTTGAATTTATAACGAAAAAATATGAATTTTCTGCCTAAATATTTGAATTTCTCATAAAAGAGAAAATGTTTTCAACAAAATAAGTGAATTTTCAACTTGAAAATATCCATTTTTTCGTAAAAATGAAGTGGCTACCTTTTTCGTTCTAGAAATTATTTTTTAAATAAAAAAAAACATATTTTCTATAAAATTTGTTCAATTTTCAACAAAAGAAATGAACTTACAACTAAAATAATGCATCTTCAAATAAAAACAAACAAAAAAAAACATTGCACCAATTAGGTAAATTTTAAAACCAAAAAGATGAATTTTCTATTAA
>CAKNWT010327569.1:0-14208 GCA_932066315.1 Andricus coriarius | reverse complement strand
AAAAAGCACTACCCGAATCGGGTAGTGTCACGCTTACCCCTAGAGGCTCGCCGAAAGGGAAATAGCTTAATGATATACGTAACCAGTGGTCGACGAGATATGTTCTTTTTCAAAACAATGAATTTACGCGAATTTTTCCTATTTGATAAAAAAATTTGTTGATGAATTTATTTGGTTATTATTTTTAACACAGGTGGGGAATCTTATTCCATTTAAATGAGTGCCCAATAAACACATTTGTGCAATATAATGTAGGTGCAAAATCATAAATTACCATACTGCATGGTTATCGAGATATGGGACAATGGAATGTAGTACACTTCTGTGGCGACCATATATTCGCCTCATAACCAGACCGCGAAATATTATACTTTTCTGTAACTCTCATGTCGATGCTATATGCTCTAAAATACTCTGTGACATGTCATCGACAACTCGGCGAAGTGTGTGAGCAATGATGTTGAGTTCGGCGCGGCGTTCGAAGCTTGTATTCCTGCGAGTTTAAACACGTCGAAAAAGCATGCTTAGTCTGGCCCACAGGCATTCCAAAAGGCAGTTCCTTACTGCTCTTTGACCGCTCAAGACGCTCAAGCCTTTGCTCTCTATCCTTTTGCAATAAAGGTACATTTATATTTTTTTAAATGCAAAGTTTTTATTTCAGTTAACCTGGACCGCCACAACTTCTTTGTGTAAATCATTTTTCAATTAAATGTTATTGCGGCAAAACCAAAGCAAATAAAGTTTGTTACTAACAGATTTGAAAGGAAATTCGACAAGCTTTACGGTGGTTATAACTATTTCTAAAGAAATATGTCCTTTCTATAGTCGAAATGCATATTAAAAGAATGCTTAGAGTTTCTAGCTTATAATCTTGAAAGGACATAATGGGAGGTATAAGGAATGATAATAAATATTCAATTCTAAAGTTTTAATTAATATCTCAGTTTTCCCTAAACCTCCCATGATGTTCTTTGAGGATTAGAAGCTAAAAACTCTCAGCCTTCTTCAAATATGCTTTTCATCAATATATGAGGACACATGCTTTGAGATATTCTGTCTTTAAATTTTTAATTATAAAAAAATATGAGAAACAGCAAAGGTGAAATGCTATATGATACATACGGGATAGTAGACGCTTTAAAAGACACACTTTTTAAGAATTATGAGGAGGTGAAACTATAGGGCAACAGAACTGCGACATAGTACATAATGCATTAGAAAACCCAATTGAGAAAGTCTGTGTCACTGAGGTAAGATATATAATTAAGAACTTAAAAAACGGTAAGGCTGCTGGTATAGACAGTATTAGCGCTGAAATGCTTAAATACGGTGGCGAATACGTATCTCACAGGTTGTGCGAATTGATAAATGTATGTATGGAGACGGGAGAAATCCCAGACGATTGGAGAAAAGCGATTATCGTACCAATATACAAAAGATAAAAACAACTGCAATAACTACAGAGGTATCAGCTTATTAAGTGCCGTAAGTAAAATATACTCAACAATACTTATTCGTATGGTAATGAAAATTGCAGAAGAAAAGATATGGGAAGTCCAAAGTGGATTTATGCCAGAAAGATCATGTACAGATTGAATATTTAGCTTAAAGCAAATCACAGAAAAAAGCTTGAGAGTAGGAAAGAAAGTTTTCTGTGCATTTGTTGACCTAGAAAAAGCTTGTGACAAGATAAATAGAAGTAAACTTTGAGAATCCTTAAAGAATACGATGTCAATGGATGGCTCCTACAAGCAATAAAAACAATATATACAGGTAGTAAAGCGAGTTTAAGGGTTAGTGGGAAACTGAGTGACTGGTTCGATATTATGCGTGAAATAAGGATGCGTTATATCCTCATGGCTATTTATCGTATTCACGGATAAGTGTCTAAGAATGGCCCTCTTCGACGAAGAAGGTGTAGATCTTGAAACAGTGAAGGTACGTGGGTTAGCCTTCGCAGACGAGAAGATTGTTGTGGCAGAATCAATCGAGTACATGCAAAGAATGGTGATTTAAATATAATACAAGCATGAAAAACATGGGCCTCAAAATTAACGTAAATAAAACAAAAATGATGGTGTTTGAAGGAAAAAGTGATAAAAAAGTTATCGGTGGAGCAGGGTCCATTCTCAGAAATAAAAACATATCAAAAAAGCTAACATGGCCATACATAATTCAATATTTGTACCGACTGTACTATACGGTAGCCAGACATGGACTTGTGAAGAAAAGGACAAGTGTAAAATTAACGCGATTGGCATGAAACCTCTGCGCACAATATGCGGGAAAACACTGATGGACAAAGTCCGAAACGAGATAATCCTCAAAGAATGTGGTACAGGAGAGACACTAGTTGACATATGGGAAAGAAATCAGTTAAGATGGTTCGTACAGGCTGAAAGAATGAAAGATGAACGAGTGACCAAAAAAGTGTATAAAGGTAAAGTAAATGGCAGAATACCCAGAAGTAGACCACCGAAAGAATGGTTCGAATCTGTGAATGAGAAAATAATCCGAAGAGACATAAGAAGCCATAGAAAAATGAAAAAATGCATGGACGTGAAGGAAGCTAGAGCAGTATGCCAGGACAGAAAAGTGTGGCGACAAATATTTTGTAAACAGAGTGACAATAGAGTGAATCACGCCTGAAACAAAGACCTTGGATACCAGTTGGCCCAAGTAAAGAACCACACATAACAATTTTGTGAGGCTCTTCACTTGGGATGATCGCTAGAGAGATTGCTCAGCACCTGGATCGGAGCAGTGTTGCGGAACGAGCGTGTAATTTAAATAAATAACACGAGAATTCTAGATAAATCTAAGAAATCTATACCCCCTACCTCACATTACTCCTTTCCTCAGCGAGCAAGTCACGTCTACCGCGAAAGGGAAAATAATAATAGAAACGATATATATTTTTAAAGAAATGATTAAAACTATTGTAAAGCTTATATGAAATTTCCTTAAAATAGTCATTACTTGGTAAACAAATTTTTTACTCGACAGGAGAAATATGTACTCATATTTTTACTTTCTTTGAAATAAAAAAAAATCTCATTACGAGGCTCATTATTATTATCTGGCGACAAAAATTGGAGAAATCGCTAAAAATACATCTATTGGGCGATTTATTTCTCAAATTTAGGCGGATTAGTCAGAACGATGATTTCGGATTTGATGTCTATATATAATTAAAAAAACAAGGTTAAACAACCACCGCAGTGTCCCACTGAGAGCAACTGCCATCTAAAAAATGACACCGGCTCCCAGTAGAACCGCGGTAAATCACACTTACGGCCACGTTGAAATCACAACGGCAGGCCGGCAAAACCCTCGTGTGTCTTAAAGACACGAAGCGACTAGAGGATGACAGCTTTCTGCATCCATCTCGCAAAAGCCTTGGCATATTTTTGGCTCACGGGTATGGCTTTAAGGTTACGAACCAGTGATAGTTTCGCACCTCCGAGAGCACCTATCACAAGGACAATTATTTGTACCGAATGTTTTGGGTACAGTCGTTGCAGCTCTCTTTTAAGGTCTTGATACCTTTTCTCCTTTTCTTTCTCCTTGGCAGTGATGTTGTATTCTGACGGAGCCGAGAATTCGATCACGAATATAGTTCGTTTCTCGAAGTCTTGGAGAACAATGTCAGGCCTCGAGTGTGCAACAGAGACAACTGTCCGAAAATCGTATTTCTAGAACATTTGGCACTTCTCGTTTTGGACAATTGACTCTATCATATATATCATATATACATATATATCAATGAAGACGAGGTCAATGCGATTGACCGGCAGAATCTCGTTACTTTTAAGTGAACGGATCGACTCAGGGATGACCTGCAGGAGTGCTTTGATGCCAGTATGGACCCTGAACGGAATGGTTAAATGGCACGACTGCATACTCTGTGGTGTGAGAAACACCCAGAGCTCTCGTATTTTTCGCATCAAGGTCTGCGAAACTGTGCCGAGGAACTCCGAAAAAGGGGTTATATAAGCGGAGCGCCTACTCAACCGCAGCCAGAAGAAGCCGGCAACAGAGAAAGAGAGGCGACACTGAGACCAACCGTGAGCAGACATCCAATAGAGGAAGAGCGACGCTTCAGGACCCTGAGAAACATCAACATTTAGGTTTCTCTTAAGCCCAAAGATCTGGATGAAGAGCTTCGTAGAGATGTTTCCGAAGAACCTGACCACTGGACTATTGATTGTAGTGTGTATGATGCAGCGAGAGCTTTGGCAGATGCAAACCGTAAAATAAAAACAACGGTTGATCATAAGACCAAAAGACGAATGCATCAATTCAGCACAAAGATAGGTTGGGTCAGACAGTATGCGTCCCGCATTCAGTGTGTGATTTACTTCATAACATCTCGCAGGACTTTCACTGCCAAGGTTCGACAGTTCGCGCGCGAGCTGCGGATCTGTCATCACACGCTTAACAAGTCAAAGCTACTGACCATCAGGCAGCATATTATTGACAGAATACGAGTACTATCTAACGCTAGGAGAAGTCTAGACCGAAGAGAGAGGTGGGTCAGAGAAAATCAACAGTTTTTGTCTGACCCATCTCGACTCTTCCAAGACCCTCCAGTTACTGTCGACCACCCGCCCACACCAGAGGAGGTCGAGGCATTTTGGAGAGAAGTCTACGAAGTCCAGCATCCACTGAAAGAACACTCGAAGAATATAAATAGCCTTTAAGGAGCTGTGCAGTGCCCTTATAACACTTAAAGAGGAATGCCCACCTATCACTACCGGGGAGGTGAAAAACGTATTAAGAGGCTTGAAGAACTATTCCGCTCCGAGACCAGATGGTATCAAGACCTTCTGGTGGAAGAAGTTTCCTTCAACCCACCAGAATCTGGCCCGCATTTTCACCTCATATCTAAAGTCGGAAGAGCCTATTCCGGAGTGGTTGGTAGAAGAGCGCACAGTGCTCCTGCTGAAGGCGGGCAACTTAGCTGACCCTAAAAATTACAGGCCAATAACTTCTCTGAACACACTGTATAAGATCATCACAGCTATCCTAAATGATAGGATTGTTTGGACAATAGGACCTGTGTGGCGAGAGATGTACGAACAACGTGGCGCAAGGAAAGGCGTAGCAAGATGTCGGGAGAACCTGCTCATCTATAGATGTGTCTGTAATGACGTAGCATTCTATGAGCGTTACCTATCGATGGCCTGGATTGATTACCGGAAAGCTTTTAATTCAACCTCCCATAGACCTATCATCTGTCTGTTGGAAAGCTTAAAGGTTCATCCACACATCGTGAGGTGCATAGAGAGATTAATGCCGCTTTGAAAAATCAGATTTACTATCTCATCTGGAAAACATCGTGTGATCACTAACAGTGTCACCTTTCAGAGAGGTGTGTTTTAGGGCGAAACCATGAGCCCTCTCCTCTTTTGCCTCACATTATTGCCACTATCTCTCGCACTTCGCCATTCCGAAGGGTACCTCTGCGGCAAACCTGGAAATCGAAAGCATAAAGTCACTCATGTATTTTACATGGATGATCTTAAGATCTATGTTAAAAATCAGGAGAAACTACATCTCGCTCTAGTCATTGTCAAAGAGTATAGCCAAGAAATTGGAATGGAGTTCGGGTTAGAAAAATGCGCCAAGGTTTATTTGAAGAAAGGAAAACCTAATAGAATCCCGGAAGACCCTGAGCTCGTCGACAAAAGCGCTATACGACACCTTGCCGAAGGAGAGACCTATACATACCTGGGTGTGCCACAAGCCACATTCAGGCACTCGAGGCCTGACATAGTTCTCCTTGAATTCGAGAAACGAACCATGTTCGTTATCGAATTTTCGGCACCAGCTGACAAAAACATCATAGCCAAGGAGAATGAAAAGAAAGAAAGGTATAAAGAACTTATAAGGGAGTTGCAACGGCTATACCTGGAATATTCCGTTAAGCTTATCGTCTTGATCATCGGCGCTCTTGGAGGTGCCAAGGTTCCACTGGTTAATAGCCTGAAAAGCATCCCTGCGTGTCAAGAAAATGCTAAGCCACTTGCTGGGAAAATTTATTTTAACTACTAATGAGTTGATAATAGTCATTTTAGCAGTTTATTCGACTCAGAAAAGTTTTGTGTCACCTATTTTTGAAAAAAGCTTTCACCTTTTAACCTTTTTTTATCGACAATAAGTACGTGACGACTGTAAGTTCATACTTTAAACTATTATAAAAGAACTTAATTGTACATTTGAACTATTCATTTATTCAGTATAAATTATCAGAATCTTGTTGCATTATATGAATATTAATAAATAATTTACATAAATTTCCAGGAATTTCGCAGTAATTTTCAGACATTTTCTCGGGAACTTTACAACATTTTTTGATAAATTTGAAGACATTTCTAGTAAGTTTCTATGAAAGTACCGCCAGGCCACCTTCCTTGTAAGACTACACCACTATCTGAAAGGGTCTCACTTGCGAAAAAACTTTATTTCTTAAAAAACTTTTTTATTTTTATAATTTACGTGATTTTCTAATTTTCCAACACGGTGATATTTCTAGATTTGGAATCATATGTTTAAAGTTTTTGGCCATTGAATGTTGGGGAACTCTTCTTGAATCAGAATGGCAGAGTTTCAAACATTTGAAAATCTTTCCAAATTTTTCAACTCAAACGTCACGAACGAGTGGAATTAAAAACTTGAAATCATTAAAAAAATTTTGTCAAGTTTTGGAAGCCTAAAATTTTTTTCAATCCCAAAGTTTTGACCAATCAAAATTGAAATAATTGCAAAATTTGGGCAATTGGAAGTTAAAATTTTTTTAAAATGTGCTGGCTTTTCAATTTGTAAAAGCCCTAAACTTCAAGAACTGTAAATATTTGAAATCTGCTGAAATTTCTGAGGCTCACGTATTTATGAAAAAAAAACTTTAACTTGTATCGTTTCAACTAAAATACGTCCACGACAGAAACCCTAGAATAAAAAAATGTTCCAATCCGAAAGTTTGAAAATAGTATTAATGAAGGCCAAACTAAAATTTCAGAATATTTGGAAGTCGAATTCTGAGGACTTATAATGAATGGGAAACCAATTTCGATTCCACGACGTGCAAGATAGCCAAATAGGCGTGCGAAGCGCCTATTCGCGGATATTGTAAACGGGGTTGTGTGTTTCTGACGTGTCGATATATTCCCGCGAAGAAAAGCTCTGCTGTTGAAGCTGAGAAATAGCTTGGCCCTCGCACCCTTCTACACTTGTGCCAATTTGCTCTGGGTGCACCAGCACCCACAACCTGTGTCCTATGTAGCTACGGTATGGAAAGGACGATCTATTGGTCCATATGTCGCTAATCTGAAATTCTGGAATCTGGAATCACCGATCCAGGATGTCCAAAAATATTCCATCTGTATCCGTATCTGCAATGAGAGACATATTTCACTTCAATTTATTTTTTAATCTTTATTCGGACGCTAAACACTGCAAAATATCAAAAAATGTGGAATACCTTAAAGGCAGTGGTTAAAATTATTATAATTTCGACTTTCTGGCTTTTATATTCAAGTTCACTTTTCTTTCTGATAAATAATTTTTTTTAAAGAGCAGAATTCCACTTTACACACAAATATTAAAGAATATTGGCAAAATCGTAAATATATCGTTTTATGAAGAATTTAGAAGATATTAGGAGATTACAAAAGGTGAAAAACAAATTCACAATATTGCAAAGAAGAAAGGGTTTCGCATCTAAATATAGACATCGTCTATATATATATATATTTCTTTGTATCTATGTATATATATATTACAGCAAATTAAATCAAATGTAGTGATAATTAACAATCCCTTATCCTCACATCTTCCACTTACCTTTAATTTCCCCTCCCCTTCCATCTCATTTCATCATTCACCCCTCATCAACCCTTTTCCTTCACCCTCACTCTTCCCGTACCATTCTTGATTTCCTACTCACACAATTTTCCATTACCCTTCTACTGACTGCTCTACTATAATTATTCCTCCCCTCACCCCCTCAATTAACTACATCTCACCATACCTGACCATCTCACCTAATCATCTGCCTCTACTGTCTTACATGACCCACCCTTCACCTCCTTTCCTTTCCCCACACCCCCTCTTAACTGTTCTTCTCCTTTCCCTCACCCCTTCAACTCACTCATTAACAATAGACCGAGCAATAGACTAGAACGGTTTTTAAGTATTTGTTATTCGCGGCATATACCATTTTTTCATATTCTAACAATTTTAACTAGAATGCAATACGACTTATAAATATTCAAGCCAAAAAGTTTCAATAAATTTATCTGAATTATTGCGGTTTGTACAAATTTGACAAGATTTTATCAAATTCAATTTTTAAACTACATTGTTAAAGATTTTAAAGCACTTTCGAAGATTTTAAAGAAATACAAAAGATTCAACAGTCATTATCACGAATTTTAAAGTAAATTAAAAAATCGAAAAAAATTCCAAATTCAAATTGCAAGACACTTAAAAATATTTTAGAATTATCCTACATTAAACGCTATCAACTCGAAATAGTTTTATCACAAATGGTTGCAATTTTAACAGTTTCAATGCAATGTTTTGATATTGGACCATTTTTAGCCATTTAAATTGGAAATTAAACAATAAAATTTTTTATGCTTTGACCTATCAGTATCAGAGGGTTTATTTAGACTTTGAAATAAAATTAGAGAATCTTGAAGTATTCAATTCAAAATTACTAATTAAAAAAAAATTCGAAATGGTCTAATTTGGAAAAATTCAGTCTGAAATTAGTGAGTTTGAAATCCTGTAAAATTACATTAAATCAATGATATTAGGTATTTTCACTTAATTGGCAGCTAACTTCACTTCGTTGAGTACTGAGGGGAACACAACGGACCGAATGCATAGGATTCGGTCAATTTTTGCCATATTTTGCTAATATCTTCGTAAAAACAAATTTTTTCTATATAAGTGTATTTTAAAAATAGTTTTTATTTTTTAGGAACTATATATTGGGATAATAAAATGATAATAATGATAATTCATTAAAAAGGTAATACAAAAATAAAGTTTTGTCCGGTGCATTTGGTCCATCGTTTTCCCACCAGCACTCAACGAAGTAAGGTTAGCTGGTGGTTGAAGTGAAAATACCTAATTCCTCAAAATCGCTTCAAATATTTGAAGCCCTATGCAAGTCTATGAAATCCTCGGAAATTTATTGAAGTACCTTATTAAGAGCCTTTTAAATTTCTTAGAATTACTGAAATCCTTGAAAATCTGATAAAATCCCTTGAAAACCCCGTGAAATTCTATGAAATCTGATATTTCGTGAAATCCTGGACCTTTTAAAATCTCTTAAAATCAATGAAATCCTTGGAAAGCTGATTGAATCCGTTACAATCCTTTAAAAATCCCTTGAAATCTTTTAAAATATCCTCAAACATTTTAGGTCCTGTAAAATCCTTCCAAATTTTCCGAAGTTATAAAAAGTTCTTTAAACGCACATGCAATTCTTTAAATTCCTTATAATCATCAAAATCCTTGAAAATTCCTTCAATTTTGTTCATTCCCTTAAAAATTCCTTAAAAACCAATTAATTCCTTAAAATCTTTGAAATCCTTTAAAATCTCTTTAAATTATTAAAATAATTGAAATGTTTGAAGTCTTACGATATCCTTTTATATCCTGGGAAATTTAATAAAATAGCTTACTGACAGCCTTGAGAATTACTTAGAATTACTCAAATCCTCGAAAACATAATAAAATCCCTTTAAAATGCTTCGAAATATTTGTAAATCTTGGAGATACTCTGAAATCCCTTGATATCTTTTTTAATATCCTATACAATCTTATACATCCTATGAAAATTTTTTTAATCTATCGAAATTCAAGGAAATTCTTTAAAACCGAAATATTTGAAACCATCTGGACTTTGAAATCCTACAATTCTTTGCAATTTATAAAATATTATAACATTTTTATAATTTTTTATACCTGTTAAAATTGGTTAAAAATCGCTTAAAATCATTCCATAAAAATCCTCTGAAATCTTTAGCATTCTCTGAAGTCCCTTGAAATCATAAAAATCACCCTAAATTTTTATGATCCTATGAAATCTTTCAAAATCCTTATGGAGTATAGGAAATTGTTTACGATTGCATAAATGTTGCTTGAATCTCGGAAACGCACTTAATATTTTTTTAATCTTATTATATCCCTTAAATAATTCTTGTGCAATCCCTTGTATTGCTGTAAAATCTTCAAAATCTTTATAGATTCTTCAAAACGTTCGAAAGCTTGAACATTTCTTAAAATAATTAAAATTCTTGGGAATTCTTTGAATTCCCTTGAAAGCTGTTGAAATCCTTTGCAACCATTTTAAATCCCTTGCGATCTGTTAAAATTCTTAGAATCCCTTGATGGACGGCTTATAGGGCCTGTCTGCAAGACTTCTTCTATCGGTCGATGAATTCCAGTACGCTTCTGAACGCTAATTTTTACGAATGAATAATAATATGTTCATTTTTTAAATCTAAAGATAACTCAAGGAAAGAACCTAAGCTTTTTTCATAGAAGAAAAAAGAACCCTATAGGCTTGAAACAAGTCTAATAAAATTGTTGGATGTATTGCTGAATTAAAAATTAATTTATTTGAATGTTTAACACTTTAAATTTGGAAAAGTTGATTGATGATCTTTCATGTGTGAAAGTTTAAATTTTTTACATTCTCATCTCAATGAGAAGGTATTGTTTTTATGTGAAAATTGTGTTTCGCGGATTTCATCAAATCTCGATGTTTTCGGACTCACGAATTGAGAAAAAATGGATTTTACTTCGGTGTCTGTCTGTCGTTGTCGTTATAGTATGTAAACACTGTAACTTTCGAAGAAATTATGCGATTGGATTGCCCTTTGGGACATTGTTTAAAGGCTTGATAAGTAAGGACGAGTTCGTTAGCCAGTTGTACGAATTTTCCCGATAAAAAAAAATGATTAGAGTTATAGAATTTGCAGAATTTTTTGGAAAAACGACACAAGGTTCGAAAAAAAATTATTTGACAAAAGTAGTTTCTGTTTTAATCGAAAAAAATAACATTAATAATAAAAAAATTAAATGTTTGGAAATACAACAAAAGGTACGTATTTTTTTTTAATTATAAAAACAATACAATGAAAATATGTGCACAAATGTGGAGGAAGTACAAAGACCGAGCGCGTAGCGTGAGATAAATACATTATCGTGCACGAAGCGCGAGATCCAACAGACGCGCGCCCTAAGCCCTAGGCGCTCTTCAACTTGCGAGCGAAGCGAGCCGCGCACGATAAGTATGTGCCCGCGCGGGAAATGACCAGAAAGATGTTTTTGTTTTTAGAGGTTATCCTGAAGCATTTATATTGAGAATTAGACTGCTAATCAGAAACTTATCGCGCGCAAATCATGATGACTAGTATAAAATTGGTTAGCAATTGGTCAATTTGATTAGTCACATAACTCTATGTGTATAACATTTTCGGACACACCCCTCCCCGCCCCAAAAATCACTTCTCTTGGATTCGCGCCTGTAACCCAGGGGGAAAAGTCGGATATTAGCCAGAGCTTACGACCGGCGCAGTACCGCGCCAGTTGCAATAGAGAAGAAATACCAGTACTGGCTTTTAGTACTGTGCCAACCATCGGCATAGTACTGGCTTACAACTGGCCCAGTACTGACTGTCATTATTGGTAGAATACCGACGCAAGAGTTCCGCTAACGGTTGGCGTCATACTGGTTTCCAACTGGCCCAGTACTGACCCCGTACTGGTCAAATACTGCAAGTCAGTACAGAACATTATTATCATTAGGGGTTTTACCAGTACAAAGCCAGTAGTCATGCCAGTACGGAACTCCGCCCGTCGGTACTGGCGCGGTACCGCGCCGGTGGTAAATTTCCCCCTGGGAATATATACAGGGTGTTTTTTTTAACTTGAGACAACGAAATATCTCAAAAAATACGCATCCTACGGAAAAAATGTCTGGAATAAAAACTTTTTATTTTCGAGGGGGAAAAAAGATTTGTTAAAATTTACCCCACCCCCACAGGAGGCAGGGGTGGGGGTAACTTTGTAATTTCAAATGGCAACCCCAATTTTTTATCACAGATTCAGATTCTCCTTTACGAAATACGTAAGTTTTATTCGGAAAATTTGTTTCGATTCGCGATAGATGGAGCTGCAATTGCGAAAAATGAAATTGTTGACACTACTTTTAGCTCTACCCAGGAATAACGACGCGGACGTAGTAGTTGTCTATTCCCTTCGGGGTGCTTAATTTCGGTGAGTCCCCTTGCCTCTCACCATTCATCGGGGTGCTTGAACTTTTGGCAACGGGACAGTAAATGTGATAAAACTGTCGAAAACCATTCCTGAATGCAGTTGGTTGACGACAGTCGATTTTGGATGTAGACATTACATATCATCGAGTCTCCACTGTCTACAATCCTCGACGTCATTCCGGCCGAGCGATACCCGCGTCTGTCCGTGCTTAACGTTTATTCATTAGGAAGGTTGATTGTGTTCATTTGATTTGGGTGTGTTGGTTGCTTTCGTTTGGGTTATTGTTGTTGGTCACGTTCGTTTGAGTTGGTTTGGGTGTCGTTGTATTTCCTCATTACCTTACTTCATTACTTTTACAATGGAAATTCTATCTCAGCAACAGAAGATTGAAATGATTCTCATTTATGGAGAAAGTGGCAGGAATATCAATGATGCTCTCACGCTTTATGCTCAACGCTTTCCAGAAAGTGTTCCTTCACGCGCTTCTTTTTACCGGGTTGTCCGAAACTTCATCACTGACGGAAGTGTACAACCGAAAAAAAGGAAGCGTCAAGTAACAGTCACTGGAGTTGATAATGAAATTGCAATTTTAGCTGCAGTCACTCATGACCCTCATGTTAGTACTCGACAACTAAGCCGCGATTCCGGAATGTCTCTATCCAGTGTTTGGAAGGTATTAAAACGTAATAATTATCATCCGTATCATATTTCACTGCATCAAGAACTTCATGGCAATGATTTTGAGAACCGAGTGACATTTTGTCAATGGGCGGTTCAGCAGATACAAGGAAACCCGAATTTCTTTTATCTAGTACTCTTCACAGACGAGTCGTCTTTCACAAACCATGGTAACGTTAATCGGCACAACATGCATTATTGGAGTGTAGAAAATCCACATTGGTTGCGTGAAGTTGAGCATCAGCGTCCATGGTCCGTGAACGTTTGGTGTGGAATAATTGGAGATCAACTTATCGGTCCGTATTTTATTGATGGAAATTTGAACGGTGAAAAATATCGTAACTTTTTAGAAAATCAACTTCCAATATTGCTGGAAGACCTAAGCTTGGAAGTGCGACACAACATGTGGTTTCAACATGACGGTTGTCCAGCACATTATGCGGCAATCGCGAGGGAAGTACTCAATCGCGAATTCAATGGACGATGGATCGGTAGAGGAGGTCCAGTAAATTGGCCTGCCAGATCGCCAGATCTTACGGCGCCGGATTTCTATTTGTGGGGTTATCTAAAGAATCGCGTCTATCAAGAAGTGCCCACAACTCGTGATAACATGATCGAGCGAATCAGGTCTGCTTGTGCACAAATATCACCAGACACAATTCGCAGTTGTGTGGAATCTTTCAAAGCTCGGATTAACAAGTGCATCGAAGTGCGAGGACACCATTTTGAGCACTTATTGTAAAATAATTAATCGAAATCAAGCATCCCTGTGGTGAGAGGCAAGGGGACTCACCGAAATTAAGCACCCCGATGGATGGTGAGAGGCAAGGGGACTCACCGAAATTAAGCACCCCGAAGGGAATAGACAACTACTACGTCCGCGTCGTTATTCCTGGGTAGAGCTAAAAGTAGTGTCAACAATTTCATTTTTCGCAATTGCAGCGCCATCTATCGCGAATCGAAACAAATTTTCCGAATAAAACTTACGTATTTCGTAAAGGAGAATCTGAATCTGTGATAAAAAATTGGGGTTGCCATTTGAAATTACAAAGTTACCCCCACCCCTGCCTCCTGTGGGGGTGGGGTAAATTTTAACAAATCTTTTTTCCCCCTCGAAAATAAAAAGTTTTTATTCCAGACATTTTTTCCGTAGGATGCGTATTTTTTGAGATATTTCGTTGTCTCAAGTTAAAAAAAACACCCTGTATATATATATATATATATATATAT
>CAKNWT010327559.1:0-16315 GCA_932066315.1 Andricus coriarius | reverse complement strand
TGAAAAAAACATTAAATATAATTAACCATTTTTAATGTTCTGAATTCAAAAATTCAAAATGAAGTGTGAATCACAAAAATCAAAATTTTCAAATTCAAGTCTTCAAGATTGAGCATTTTCAGATTGAAGTCTTTAAACAAATTAAAAATTTCATAAATGGGATCTTAAACATGTTCTCAAATAGGGTTAAGTTAGAAATTATGTTTCTTATAATGTTTCTTGAGAACCAGCTGAACAATGAAACATTTTTAAATTGTTCTAATTGAAAATTTAAAATGCAAAGCTTTATAAATTCAACAAAATTATGATTTGACAATTGCAAATTGAAAGAATGTAAAAACTGGACCAATTTAATTGACATTGAAATGGAAGAATTGGAATTGGCAAGTAGAGGAAGTAGGGGTAATAAGGGGAAAGGAAGTAGCGGAAGTGAGGGGAAGTAAGGAGTGTGGAAGATAGGGGAGGGGAAGTAGAGAAAATGAGGGAGGATAAGGGAGGATAAGGGGAAGTGAGAGGAACTTATGGGAACAGAAAGAGGGTGGGGTAGTAAGGGGAAGTGGGGGGGCTAGTAGGGTAGTGCGGATGAGTAGCGGAGGGCTGGTAAAGGAAAGTGGGGAAACGGGATTGTTACCTGGGGAAATGAGGAGAGGAAAAGTAGAGGAGGTAGAAGTTGGGGAAGGTAGGGGATGCGAAGGTTCGTTTTGGCAATTCCAGACGATTTTCCGATTTTCCAGGGGTTTCGGTTAAATTCCTTATTGATTTTTGAATTAATAAACTGAAAAACTTACATCTTGCATACCGTAGCCATCGATTGTTATCATGAGAGAGTACCAGCCTACGGAAGAAGGTGTCCAAGTGGCACTGTAACTTCCATCACCATTGGGTCTGACGAGCATGCTTTCGTTCGACCTTTTAAGAGCCGGAGATGTAAACCTCAGTTCTTCAAAGGAATAATTTTGATAAGCCTTCATAATTGTTATAGCATAAAAGCTCATTTTGTTGTTGACTGTTACTTCGTACGGAATATCCAGAGAAGGTTGAGGATGACCACCAAATGTCATTGGGTCTGGCTGAGACACTCGACGAATCTTTCTACCTTGATCGACATCTGATATATCCTTCTTGTCTATTGGTACTGCTTTTACATCGATCTGAGACATTATTAATAAAGGTTCTGTTATTTTGCTCATTTTTTTCAGAATAGTATTGATCCTGAGTTTTTATTTATGCTCCTTTAACTTTTATCAAATGAAAAAATCTACCTAAGGTACTAACATTATTTTTTTAAATGTTCTCTTTCTTTTGCAAAAAATATATTTAAAAAAAGTATTTAGCAACATTTCCGGTACACTTTTAAATATTCTAAACGATTAAGAACTATTTGTGAGCGAAAAAGATTTTTTTTCAAATAATGTTGATTTCCTTAAAAAAAACCGAGAAAAATTCACACTTTTGTTAAAATTTCTAATCTAATAGAACCGAACAAAATTTTCCTTTTTGGTCATTGGCTATCGGAAGCTATTTTCCCAAGGAGTCAGACAGAAATTTTAAATAAAATGTTCAACTTTCGAAACACAATTAAATTTTCGACCGCAGGAAAGCTACGAAATTTTAAGAAAAAGAACTGACCGTGAAACTTCCGCACCCGGACCTGGAAGTTAAATTTTCTAAATGAACAGAAAACAATTGGAAATCAATATTTCGAAATTCGAAAAACAGAGAAATTTTTTACTTTTGGAAGATAACAAAAATTACATATAAAATTGTCGACTTTTTAAACACAAAATCGAAAGATATTGCCCGGCCCCCAAGAAGTCAAAAAAATTATAAATAAATATTTTTACTTTCGGAATACAACACAAATTTCGAATTTCGGAAGACAACCATATTTGAAAAAAAAACTAACCGTGAAACTCAGCCCAGAACCTCGAAGTTAAATTTTTTAATGGAGCCCAAAAAAGTCCCCTGTATGGCCATTGAATATCAAAATCTATTGTCCTAAGGCTTAAGGAGTCAGACAAAAATTAGAAAGAAAATTTTCGACTTTCGAAACACACACAAAATTTTGACTATAGGAAGACTACCAAATTCGAAAATATCTGACTGTAAAACTTCCGCCTTCGGAACTAGAAATTTATAATTTAACCGAACAAACATCCCGTTTTTTATATTTGACTATCAAAGACATTTGAGCAACGAGTCAGAAAACAATTAGAAATAAAGATTTCCATTTTTGGAAAAAAAAAATTTTACTTTTGAAGATAATCAGATTTTCAATAAACTGACCGTGAAACTCCGCCCCCGACCATCAAAGTTAAATTTTTTAATAGAACCAAAAAAAGTCCCTTTTCTGGTCTTCGGATATGGGAAGGTATGGTCCCAAAGAGTTGGAAAAATTTTATTTAAAATTTTCGAGTTTTGAAACACAATAACAGTTTCGTCTATAAAAATACTACCAAATTTGAAAAAAAGTAAATTGATATCTTTGGTTGATTTCTGCAAGTCGAAATGTTTATTTATAATGTTTTTCTAACTCCTTAGGGCAGTAGCTTTCGACATCCAAATGCCAAAAATGTAAAACATGTTCACTTTCTTCAGGAAATTAACATTTTTTGAGAAAATTGCAATTTTTGCGTCAGTCTGAGCTCGAATCAGAAACTTACGCATTCCATGTCAATTTCAAGGGGTCCTTATACAAATTTCACTTAAAAGAGGAGGCTTAAGTTTGTACCCTATAAATTATGTTTTGGGGATGCCTCCTAAGAATTTTTACCGAATATCTCAGAAATAGTTAGGCCAAAATAACTCGTCTTTTGTTGTTTTTTAAATCAATTTTTGTGTTTTGTTGTTATTATTGTAGAGAACAATTAATACGTAAAGTTGTATCTGCTAAACAGCTGAAACCTTAAATTTTGCAATCAAAAAATGTTTCTGTTAGATTAATACTGATTGACTCGTTGCTTTCTCTTTGATTTTTATAAAATGTATGAAAGATTTCAGTTTTTTTAATTTTACCTTTCTGGTGCACTTTACTTAAAAGTTAAAAAGCAAAAAGAAAGTAATTTAAGAAGAAATTACCTTTAAAACTAAAAGAATTAATTCTATCTCTTCTAGAATAGAAGTTATAGTCTCTCCTCGTAGAATACCATTTATGGAATTCTTTTTACAACGTGAATAATCGAGTTATGGAAACTGCTTTGTTTCAATAAAGCAAACTGAAGAATTTTTTCATTCACTAATTTACTGCGAAAATTAATTTACTGTTTAAAATACCAAGAGATTTAGCAACTCACTGTGCAAATTGAAACAAGGTTTTCTCACATTGTTTCAGTAAAACTAAGTACATTTGAGGTTGGAAAGGAAAATTAAGAATTACAATAAAACAGTGAAAAGTACTGGTGTGATATTTATACAAAATAAGTTTTTAATAAAAAATACGATCTATAATAGAGTTACATAAAAAGCAGTCCAATAATAGAGACTACATTTCTGAGAAATGCCCAAGAAATCGGCACTCTGAGAACGGCAATTAGATCCGAAATCAAGAGAAACAATTTGTCCAAAAAATTATTTTTGAACAAAAGAGTTCAAACATATTGTGAATCAAAGAATCAGTTATTTAAAAAAAAAATTTGTTTTGAGATTTATTATTTTTTCGCAGGTATTTTACTTTTTAGATGTTACTCTTTTAAAGCCATGTATAACATTAATTTATTTAACTAACATTTAATTTAATTAAAAATTTTAACATTTTTTAAATTGAAAAATCACTTTATGGTCACTTCTGAACTATTTACGCTAGAACATTCTTTTTTTTTAATTGTTAGGAGATTTGTGGCCTTTCTTTTCGCTTCTTAGAGCTTTCACGAAAAATGCAACAGAAAGATAAAATTTAAAAAAAAAACACTGACATCATTCACACATTTTCAAAAGTATAAGATGGAGCGGAAAGTCAATCAATAATAATTATACAGGAACTTTTTTTGGACGCAAAATTAAAGGGTTTTAACAGAGAAAACGTTACTTATTACTTGTTGTGTCGAAATAGTTTCCAATGACAATGGTAAAAAACCATCAAAGTAATTCATAAAAAAAGAAACTCCTCTCAAAAAGTAAAAAAAGTAAAAACATCCAATTCTTATCAAATGTTTCAAATAAAACAAAGCTTGTATTATGAACGAAGGGCAAAGCCATTAACGAGTCGTTGAAGGATGACAGTGTCAGATTTAGAAAAAATCACAAACATTAATTAAAAAAAAAAAAAAAAATAGCAAGTTATTTTAAAAGGGGACCTAAGGATTTTTTCGATTTTCGGTAAAAATACTTAGGAGGTATCGCAGGCATCCCAAAACATAATTTGTAGGGTACAAAGTAGGGCAAACAAAGTTTCTGTCGAGAAATCAATGTTTAGCCTGTACTGTGCCTACACTATTCATTCGATATTGGCCTTTTTTTAAAATTAAAGTCTTTTAAATTTTTAAAAGATTTGTATGCCTGAACAAAAGTTATTTTTCGGAATTGGCCATGTTTAGCTCATTCAAATCCAGAATTTTTGTAGAAAATGTGAGGAAAATTCATCTTCATTGCGATTAATTAAAAATAAATGTTTTGGAAATTGTTTAAACAATTTTCATAAGCAAATTCACACTTTGGATATTTTTCAACAAATAGGCTCAACTTTTTTGCGGAATCATCTGTCCAAAAATTATAGGTATACCTCAATTTTTGTACAGGTCAGTAAAATGATAAAAAGGTTCATTTTCTTACACTGAAAAAAATGGTTTAGCTGTCCCAGCTAGAAATTTAGCTGGGTTTCGTCTTCTAAGAAAATATAGCTGTGTTACCTAAATTTCTAGCTAAGTTACCTAAAAATCTAGCTGTTTTAGCTAATTTTGTCATTTAGAAATTATCTAGCTCATTCATCTAGATAATTTCTAGGTGGCAATTTAGCTAAAACAGCTAAATGTTTAGGTATTTACCATTTTTTCAGTGTACGATCATTGCAGAATACTTAACTTTCAATGGCTTTTAGTCCCTGAAAATAAATTACAACAAATTTTAGAGTCAGAAATAATCATTTGCTATCAAGGTAATCACAAAAGAGTAGTGAGGTGTCATCTCCGAAAATAAACATTTTTGTTTTCTGAAAATGCTTTATGATTCATTTGTTTTACATCGAAAATAACACCAAGAAGTTCTTCTGTTGAAAAACAGGACATCTAAAAAATGATACCGTAACAGATTTCCGATTATCGACGGAACGGCACTCACAATAGGTAATAAGAGCGAGTGTGACAGAAAGTCTTAGTTGTCGGAGTAGCGGGTAGCGTATCACAGGTAAGGTCTCCTGCTGTGAGTGCGGTTGCTTCTATAATCGTAAGCCCCTTTGTATTTTCCCAAGAAGAAAATAATTCTTTAAACATTTAAGCTCACCTTGTTGGTCATTGATAATACATTTAATTAATACATGTTCATAAGCCAAAAATATGCAACTTGCTTCAAGAATTATCTCAGTACATTCATTAGTCTCGGAAATGACACCTCACTACTCTTTTGTTATTAACTTAATAACAAATTATTATTTTTGACTCTAGAATTTAGCATTGTGCACTGAAAAGATCAAAGAAATTCTAAACCTTCATCTGCAACATGTACCTTGTCCCAAATTTTTAGCATTTTTTCTGCTGAGATTTTCACTATAATCTGTACAAAAATTGAGGTGCCTATATTTTTTGGACAGATAAAATATTTTTCCGGTGACTCTTTGCTTTGATACTATACAAATTCACAAGAATTATTTATTATTGAAACAATTTTTAAAAACAAATTCAGAGTTTGACTATTTTTGAAAGAAAACGCTCAATTTTTTACGGAAACAACTAAGAATGCCTTTTCGATGTCTTTTTGCTACGATAATTTGCAAATTCACAAGAATGATTAATTATTCAAACAATTTTCAAAAACAAATTCAGAGTTTGGGTATTTTGAACAAATAGGCTCATTTTTTTACAAATCAACTAAAAAATATCTTTCCAATGACGCTTTACACATTTGTAAAATGACTACTTTAAAATGATCCTTTAAACAAATAAATAAAATAAGTAAACATAGATGAACCTTGAGGCCAGGAACGTGAACAATCTCGCCATATTGGTCTTTGGTGAGGATCGTGACGACGGCAGGCCATCCGCATCTCATTTCCTCCTTGGAATAAAGTGCCTCGCATTTCGAGGGCTCCACGAAGCTGTCTGGTTGCAGCCATCTGGCAAGACGTCCTCCGCTAGTACCTGCTGAGCTCGACACAAAGTCTCGCAGGAATAGACGCTCGTTGGAATGGCAACTAAAAAAAGGGAAAACATCTTTCTTCATTCAAAACTTTCTGTGAGTCTGCTCAACCATATCTCAGTCTCAACTTCAAGGGCACCGTGATTTTCACAGTTAAGGAAACTTGTTCCAAGCGGCGTCCTATTCAATGTTGTTCTTATTTATGAACCTTAATAAAAACGTACAGGGAATAGTAAAAAACCGTGGGAACCGTCGCGTCGTCCGAGGTAAATAATTCAAAAGGGTTGATTTGATGTTTTATTTAATTTAAAAATGATTTTCTAAAAAAAAAAAAAAAAAAAAAAAAAATGAAAAAAATTATTTAAGAAAAACCGTTTCTTCAATTTAAAAGAAAATTTTTCTGATTGCATGCAGTTAAAATAAATATTAATCTTAAATCAAAAATTGAATTTAGGGGTCGTTCAAAAAAACGTTTTGAAAACGTTGTCCACCCCTCCCCTTTTTCGTCACAGATCATCACGCAAAGCTTGAACTTGAACAAACCCAAAATTTTTCCTTCGACTTCATTTGATGAATGTCGAAAATAAAACACGAAACATAGAAACGTTATATTTTAAGAGACTTTACAGCCCAAATTGCTCTCAAAACAGGAGAAATAGGGTTATTTTCACGAAAATAGGGGAATAAAAGGTGATTATTGTTATTATTATTATACTATTAAGCCAAATCCCTTTCTAGTTCTCAAGCTAAAAAGTTCAACGTTTTAGAAAAAAGTTGACTTTAAACCCCGAAAAGATCAATTATCAATCCAGAAAAATGATTTTTCCGGCCAAATTGTTGAATTAAAAAAAAATTGATTTTAGACCAAACAGTTGCCAAATAACGAAATAGTTGAACTTTCAAGCAAAGGAGACGAATTTGCAACTGTTAGTTGAATTTTTAATAAAAAAATATGAATTTTCAACCCAGAGAGATGAATTTTCTATCCAAACAGATGAATTTTCAACAAAATAGTTCAAATTTTAACCTAATAGTTAAATTTTCAAACCAAAACGGATGAATTATAGATAAAAAATTTAATAGTTGAACTTTCGACTAAAAACGATCAATTTTCAGAAAAAAATGGATTAGTTAAATTGTGAGTTAAGAAAATTAATTGTCAACTAAGAAAAACACTCAACCAAATAGTTAAATCTTTAACCAAATAGTAAAATCTTGAACCTAAATAAATTAATTTTGAACCATAAATATCATAGTAGACTTTTCAATTTAAAAAAATTTTACTTTCAATAAAAAACAGCCGTAATTCTTCAAAAAAGGGGAAATGAAGAGAATAGGGGAAAGAATGTAAAGTTTGTATAAATAAGCATGCTTTATTTTAAAATAAAAGCACAATAATGGCGTCGGAATAATTACGATCTTAATGAGTTTCAATACTAGAAAACTCGTATTGAAAAAACGTCCCTTCCCAGCATTGTCCAATTTAAGCATGAAAGAGATCCCTTAAAAAAAGGGTCAAGCTACCGTAAACCCTTTATTTTGGAAGGGATTTCTTTTACGCTTAAATTGGACAATGCTGAGAAGGGACGTTTTTCAATACGAGTTTTCCAGTATTGAAATTCATTAAGATTGTAATTATTCTGACGCTTTTAATTCAGACATTAATAATTTTTATTAACCATTCAACTTTTGAGATGAAACCGCTGAATCGAGAAGCTTCTTTTGAGCTAGAGTTCAGCTTAAAATCTCTATCCAGAGCCGAGATAATTATTTCTTACATTTTTAGCTCTAATAATTAAAATAATAATGATTAAATAGAAGTAAAACATATTGTCATTTGTTAAGTACATGTTACTGAATACTCATGAATTTTTTCAAAGTTCTGGTACCAATTTTTGAACGTGTGGAGGACTTCAAAGTCGATGTAGTGAAAGTTGAGGGCCATTTCTCCTGTTTTTTCACATATTTTGTGTCACAGGAAAGTCAAAAAAATTTTGAAAAAAAATGAAGGTGACATCGTTTTACACGTTTAATTTGTTGGTTTTCTGGAAAACGAAAATCCGTAATTTTTTGTTCTTTTTTTTCAACATTAACCCGTGCCCTGGGTTCATGAAATTAAAATGGGGTTTTAAATCGGAAAAGCTCGGTCTTCGAAAAAATAAAAAAAAGTACTTGATATACAATTTTTGTGAATTTAAGTATAGTCATCTCTTAAGAAATGTTCAAGGAATAATCTCCATCCAATAACTTTCAATTTTGACCTTCTCATCCCCTTTCATTGTGCCCGGAAAATATCCCAAAAAATGCCACATAGCAGTTTTCTATCAAATTCTTGCTAAAGATGGTATTTTTGGAATTTTTTCGACATAAATAATTTTTAATCGATGAGTGAAGGGTTTCCAAATATTTTTTTAATAATTTTGAATTGTTTAAAGTTTAAACAATCTTTTTCCTCCTGTACCCCGTACCTGTGATGAATGATATACAGTTAATGAATTTCAAGAATAGCACTTCTTGTTTAACATATTTGGTAATTATTTGAACAATTTTAATTTGTTTAAACAATTTTTTTCTCCTTAAATTCGTAAAAAGTTATTATTTTCTCCAATTAGTTACACAATTAACGAATTTTAAGAGTAATACTTTTTTGTTTAAGATTTTTCGCAATCATTTAAACAATTAATATTCACTCACATGTAGTTTTTCATAGAGGGCCGTTCAAAAAAATACGCAACGCTTTTTTCTGACATTTTTGACCCCCCCCCCCCCCCTCCTGTGCTCCTTAAGGCGTTATGTATTTTGTCAAATTTAAAAAAGTTTAATAAGGAAGTACTGAATAATAAGCGATATAGTGTAAGAGATTCGAAAAAACTAGAGTACGCAAGTTAATGATTATTAATTGTTTAAATAATTTACAAATATCTTAAAAAAATAGTGATCTCAAAATTCGTTCATTGTGTCATTAATTGCAGAAAAAGAATGACTTTTTACGATTTATAGGTAAATAATTTTTTAAACAAATGTTCATTTTTTTAAAAATTGTTAAATATCCTTTAGAAAAAAATATTATTTTCAACATCTGTTAATTGTGTCATTAATTCCTTACAATAATTTTTCACGCTATACAAGGAAAAAATGGTTGAAACAAATGAAATTGTATATATAATTACAAAATATCCGTAAAAGATATATATTAATCACAACATTCATTAATTGTGCCGTTAATTCCAGAAAATAATAATTTTTTACGATTTTAAAGAGAAGAAAATGTTTAAATAAATACTAATTATTTAAAACATTCAAAATTATTAAAAAATTATTTGGAAACTCCTCACTTATCGATTGCAAATAATTAATGTTGAAAAGATTTCGGAAAATACCGTCTTTAGCAGGAATTTGACAAAAAACTTATATTTTGCATTTTTTTGGGGAATTTTTCGGGCACAATTAGAGGGTATTATAAGGGTCAAAATTAAAAGTGATTGGGTGAAAATTATTCGTTCAAAATTCCTTAAGAGGTGACTATATTTGAATTCACAAAAAGTTTATAACAAGTACTTCTTTATCCATTTTTTTAACAGAGCTTTTCCCATTTAAAATCCCATGTTAATTACACGGACTAACGTTGAAAAAAATACGGATTTCCTTTTCCTGGAAAACGAACAGATTGGAGGGGGATCGATCACCAAAAATCGAAAGTGGAATTTTTACAGGTATAATTTGCGACACATGCGATTTCCATTATAATATAATTATAACGTATAGAAAATTCAGAATAATTAAAGATGTGTGTTTTTTTTTGTTTTTTTTTTGTTCAGAAAAGATTTAACACACATTCATCAACATAGACTTTTTTACATTACGGCCAAGCAGCAACTTTTCCCTAGAATTCACATCTACGATTCGTCGCGGACCTTCTGGAACTGAACTCATCCCTAACAAGGTGCAATCACAACACGACAAAACCGTTGAAGATCCCTCAGACGTGCCCTGGCTTGCATTTCGCAATTTCCGGTTTCTTTGCGGCTCTTCTTGTCCAACAACTCTGTGTCAAAGAGTTTCTGGAAAAGACACGTTCACGGAAACTTCTGCAAGCTTTGACTCAAGCGTAAAGAGTGCACTTAGCTCTTAGATATAAAATTCTCGGAAAAAATAATTTAAGAGCAGGATCTTTTTATTTTATGCACGTAGAAACAGTTTAGTAAGGGATGTGAGGGAGAAAGGATAAATTTTGAATCAATCTGGATTTCACGTGATGCTTATTTAAACAGCACACTCTTTCAACGACATCGCTCCGACACGGGTCGGTATTCAATATCTCTAACAATCACCCCAGGTGAAGAGCATCACAAAGCCATCGTATGTCACAGTTCACACAAAAACATACAATATGACTGTTAACCCCGAATGAAGATCCACATATACTCTTTAATTTAATCACATCCACTATAAGCAAAGGTTACCAGGAGGACCCATGAGTATCCCAGATCATTCGTTTCAGGCGTCTATTACTCCGCTGACATTCTTGGTCATATGTTTCTTATAACAAACTTTCCTCCATACATCCCTATTGTATACCACATTCTTTAAGAACTTTACTCCTATCCTTTTTTTATGTCCAGATCTCGCTCCCGTAAAACACAGTTAGTGCAAGTACAGAATTATATATTGCAATTTTAGCTTTTTTGTCACACTTGTATACTTCTACAGGGATCACAGCGCAAAAGGAGCTCTAAAAAGGGGAAATAGGGTAATTTTCTCATTGAAAAGTGGAAAATAGGGGAAAGATGAAACATTTATTTTTACATGTCGAAAAGAACAAACAGCCTTTTTATAAGAAATGTTATATTTTTAAATAATTTTCAATGATTTTTCAATGATTTCTGGCATTCAAGAATTTATTTTTAAAAATTGGATATTCTTAGGTCGTTGGAAATCCATTCACAGTGACATAGAAAAGTCCGAAAAAAAATTAAATTAGTTAAATAGACAATTTTAATATGTATAACATCGTTTTCATGAATATTTATTTCCAAGATTTGTCATTTCTTCCTTACTATAATTAATATTTCCAGTGCAAATTTAAAACTACACTCTTCAGTAGAGCGAAGTAAAAATGCTAAAATTAATCGAATCGTTCGATAGGGATAGCAATTTGTGGGATTATAACGTTCTGAAATCGCAAACAAAATGAAATCCCAAAAATCATAAATCACAACAAAAGTTTTTTCCGAAAAAGCAAAATGATCAAATGTTTCTTTGGTTCAAGCTGAATAAACTTAAGGTTGGAAATATTCAACTTTTTTAAAAATTTGTGCACATGACTCAATAAAAAAACATCTTTTTGCACATTTTCAAAACATTGTTATTGAGCAAAAAATTTATGTTTAAATTTCGTAATTTTTTATTATTGTTCACTAGTAAAAGCTGTAAATATAACAAGTTCATCATAATTTTTGAACCAATAGGAACAATTCATAAATAATTTATTCAAGTGCGATAATTGCTTAAATTATTATTTAATAATGGGTACACTTACTAACTTCTGAGAATTTTCCGCGTAATTCAAATAGTGTATTTTCAAGTATCGTATATTTAAAGAGAAAAGGGGAAAAGGGGGAAGTTTTTTTAGAATAGGGGAAAAAGGGGAATTTCAAGAAAAAGGGGGAAACTGAGAAAAAAGGGGGAGACTGTGCACCCTGCTTCTAGTAATGGCTCCTACCTTTCTACTCTCGTTTATACGCCTACTATCGGCGAGAAAATTCGAGTCCTCTGGCTTTGACGTTAAAAAGGAAGTGAAGAAAAAATGGTAGCTCAATGAATGAAGGTTCATTTTAACGGCCAAAATATTGTACGTTAATGAGCCTGAAAAGAATATGCCAAAAAAATGTCTATAGCTTACAGACCCGAAAATCTGTTAAAAAGTAGGGAAATTTGACAGCTTTTAAAGATAGTGAACTTTGGAACATAGTTTTTTATAGAAAAAACAATAGGAAAAATCTGAAAAAATTCATAATGGTACCTTTAACATTTCTAAGTAAATTGCCGTCGAAAAATTTGCAGAATATAACAAATTGTTCATTTTTGGTGCATAAAAATACGACTGTACTATCTTCAATTCTAATAAAGATAATGAAGTGATTTAAATTAGAGGTAGTTAGTTGAAATATTTGTAATTATTTACAATTTGAAAGAAGTATGCTGCTTTTTTTCTCTTCGTGCAAATTACGATATTTGAAGATAGTTTTGTATACTGGAAAGCAAGTGTAAGAAACCAGGGGGGTGCCTTTTTTCATGCGACCGTCCTCGTCTTTTTTGGAAGCACATGCTGAAGAAAGACGGCCGCATGAAAAAAAGTCGCCCCATTGGTTTCTTACACTTGCTTTCCAGTATAAAAAACTGTCTTAATTTTTATTATGGAAAAGCCAGTTGCAAACAAATATTTTTCAGGGACCCCAGTGGCGTAGCCAGGGGGTGACTGAGGGGGCTCAATCCCCCCCCTGAAATTTTGTAATCACATATATTATAGACTGGAAAACTTCATTCTATTTACAACAGCTAGTGTCTATACTCTGACAGATCTGTTATTTGCCATAAATGCTATACATGAAAAAAAAATGCATAGACGTGAAGGAAGCTAGAGTAGTATGCCAGGACAGAAAAGTGTGGCGACAAATAGTTTGTAAACAGAGTGACAAAAGAGTGAATGGTGCCTGAAACAAAGACTTTGGATACTAATGGGCCCAAGTGGGGTACCACACATACAAATTTTGTGAGGCTCTTAACTTGGGGAGATCGCTAGAGATTGATCAGAAACCTGGGTCGGAGCAGTGTTGTGGAACGAACGTGTCATTTAAATAAATAACATGAGAATTCTAGATCAGTCTAATTAATCTATACCCCCTACCCCACATCAATCATTTCCTCACCGAGCAAGTCACGCCTACCCCGAAAGGGAAATGGCTTAACGGTATAAAAATATTAATCTGGGATTATATAGAGCATAGACACCATAATAAACTGGTGCGTCAATGTACTTCATTTTACCTTCGAAAATGAAGGCAGTAATATGTAGATTTCCAAATTTAAAATTAAGTAAACTCAAAGGCTAACGCCATAAACTAAGATTCTAGCACACCGACGATTCAATTATAAGCATAGCTTCGTCCTAATCCAGACCAACTACCTAAAAGATAGAAATTCTCAAACAGATCATAAATTACGAAGGCCTTCATTGTAGACTAAAGTGGTCTCAGAATGCATTGGCATTTTTTTTCTCTCGAATTTGCATGCATATCGCGCTCAAATTTTTTCGATCCCCCCCCCCCACCCCCACATGCGTTTAAAAAAAATTATATTTAGAGGTTCTGCAAACTGCATGAAGTTTAACACGTATTTCCCATAAGAGAAATAAATACGTTTTTGTACATTTTATTCATAATCGTCAATATTAAGTGTCTCGAGTTGAAACTCAACATTTTTTTGACAGTTAGCAATAGAATACGAAAAAAACCCATAAGTGCAAAAATCGTTTTGGCGAGTTTCTGGCGCTTATTATAATTTTTGGTTTGGTTTTTTAAAATAAAAATTATTTATAATACATAAAGTAATACTTTATACTGGTAACTAGAAGTTTACGTGAATCGTTAAAACAATTTATTATTTTTATCAATTTTCGCGGTTTTTCTGAATTTTTCAACTTTTCAATTAGTGTGAGGTAATAATTCTCTTTCAATAATGTCAAAAGTTTGCGGTTATTTCTGAAATACAGTACAACCTCCATAAGAGTTCCCTCTATAAGAGCTCAAATGGCCTTGAAGCGCTCGGAAGCTTCCCCCACTACAAACCCTACTCACGCTGCCTCGAGATTTGGGCACAAAACCTCCACAATAGCTCGCAGCTTAATTTTATTTTTTTTTCTCATTGAACATGTGTTTTCTAAAATTATTTTTTTAATTTGAAAGTACAAGGCAACTTTATTTTTATAAAACTTTTAAGAAAACAAAATTAAAATTTCATTTTTAATTAAAATATAATATGAACATACATATTTTAATATGTATGTACGTGATAAACAGTCTATTGTAATATTTAATAAATAATCTATATTTAAAAAAAATTTTTTTTCCAATTGCACGTGTAAAAACTTAATACATTTATATGTAATCACAAAAAAGCTGCTTTTTCATCGCCGCGCCGGCCGGGAGTTATTGTGGAGGTTGCGTACCCAAACACACACATTTCGCACACACGCGCAACGTCCGAGCTCGACGGCCAGTAGTGGGGGCCCCCTACTTCTTGGAATTCTTACCCCTAACCACCCGTGGGCGAGCTCTTATGGAGGTTGTACTGTATTTAAATTTTAGTTCACGCTTAGAGTGACTTAATAATCAGTGAAATTTATTAAATGTAATTCTTTAAACAAACTAATATTGTTTATAACCATCTTCTCCTATAGAAATATGCTAGACAGTTGCGGCTTTTTCTGAAATTTTTCACATTTTGTCAGCTTTTCACTGTGTAAGGTAATAAATAATGCAAGTTAACAAACATAATTGTTTAAACAGTTTATTATTTATTATAACTGTCTTCTATTAGAATTAGATAATTAGAAACTTTCGGTTGTTTCTGAAATTTGTTACTTTGCTTTTTCTTTTTATTTGTGAACATATAAATAAACAATAGAGAGAATTATTTCTTAAACAATATATTTCTTTTTGTTATTATATTTGTCTGAAATAAAATAGATATTTGAAATATTCTTCAAATTTTTTATATAAATCATATTAAATATAAATTTTATTTGAAAACCTTTTTGTTTAAATTAATATTAATATTTATTATTTGTGGGCGTCCGCATAAAAAGGGCTCTTATGGGCGGTTCTAGAGTCGACATTATTATTTTAGGATTTAAGTGGGGAATAATATTAAGACCTATACTGATTCTTTTGACACTATATTTATGTTCTGAAAGCAAGTGGAAATGGGTATATTTCATTTTCAAAGAAAAAGTGTAACATGTGCGCTTATGGCTCTCGCCAACATTAAATGCGTTTTTCTCGAAAAGCGATTTTTCGGAGTTTCAACTTCAAAAATGCCCAGGCGACTCGTTTTTCGATAACCTCAACCCTAAAGGGTTCGTCTTGGGCTTAAAATTCCGGGAACTTATCCGGCTATATGATTATGTATGTAACTCTATATCTATATCTGTCATGAGGACCCTTTTCAAGTTGGCACCATGAATTCCTTATTTTTAATGTAACAAAGATTCAACTTCCTATGGACCTTGTCTAGTTGTCATTCTCATGTCTTCATTTAAAATTCAGATATTTTAACTTGAAAGAATATTAAAAAACTGAAATAACACTACTGTTTTACATATAGATTATAGGTTTATATCAGACCATATCATATAATATCAGACTTACCACGTTAAGATTGTGAAACGTAGGAAAAAGGTAAAAATATTAACGGTGACATAACGCGAGACGAGAATGAATAAATAAGATTGTGTTATGCAGGCACGGCCGGCTTCATAACTTTCTAGCTTGACGTATGCATGGCACGTGGTCATTTCGGAAATGGCCATTCTAGGGTACGAACGAGTCAGGTACTTCCCGGTTCAGGAGCTCGTTGTGAATGAATACGTTGATGTAACCCAGACGCGACAGACACGGCCACGCGCAATTTCTCATGGGAAATTAAATGGAAAGGTGGTATGCCACACCTAGGAAGCTTTGGGTTGCTCTGGGTTCAGAGTCCGTGACTTTAGAGTTTAGAGTTTAGAGAGACACCTTCACTCCATTATAACCTGCACGAAGTTTTGTAATTTTCAGAGTAAACCAGCAAGCTCACCTTCTCGTTGGTAATTTCACTTTACGGCTTACGCTTTGCGAGAGGCCAAAACTTCCCTTGTATTCTAGAATTCTAGAATTCTAGATTAACAATTTGCTTCGCAGTCCCACAGAATGAAGTAATTTTCACTATTAATGTTTATGCTTTATGCACTTAAAAAGTTTGCGTAGGTCAT
>CAKNWT010327552.1:30122-50944 GCA_932066315.1 Andricus coriarius | reverse complement strand
AATAGGGCACCTTCCCAATCCTCTTCCCCCTTGCGAGCATCGTCGCTTAAGTCTCAGCCTTGCTAGGCTTGCCTCCACCTCTCGATCAAGCGTCAGCCCCGCGGTTGAAGCGCCTTGGGCGGTCGTCCATTGGACTCGATGAGAGGAACGAATTCAGGAAGCCGAGGTGTCATTTGGATTTCAGAAACTAAATAAACTTCTTTTGCAATTGTTTCTCACTGTATTTATTATTTTTCTCTATGATGTATCATCAAAATATAACATACAACATCATAATTTGCATCCTTCCTTAGATTTGAACTGAACTTGAATTAAGCTTCTATCTCGGCATTGATTACGTGTGATGACTTGGATAGATACAAGAACCGATATTCTTTCCGAGATAAAAATGGTGCAGTCACGTTGGCAGTATCACCATCAATCCGTACTTTAACTTTTTCATAGTAATCAGGGTTCTGTAGTTCAGTATCGGGAATAGGATTATTCCCTTTAGGAACCACTAATGTGCAAACTCTACCAAATTGGCATATTCCAATGATGTATTTGTATTCCTCATCTGTTACTACTTTGTAAAAGCCTGCTTGTAAAGCTTCAATATGCGGCTGTCTCCCAAAATGTTCGAAATGGTGAACACGAAGTTTAATTGGCTCAGGACGAATTTTTTCAAATTTTGGTGGCCAAACTGATACTGAAACAAGAAAATATTAGTCGAAAATTCTTTATTGTATTGTATGTTAAATAATTTTAATAAGGGGTCGTCCTTAAACTACGCTACCAATTTGTTGATGATAGATTTTCAGAAAGGTTGCAACTTTTGCAACAGATGTTCCTATAACGGTACAGTTTAATAATAACTTCATAGGTTTGCAAATCGCTTTCATATTTCAGAGTTCGCTCTCTTTCCCATATTCCACTCTTTCTCCCTTTTTCTTAAAAATAATTATTTTTGGCTTGAAAATTTAATAATTTGGTAGAAAGTTAAACTATATAGTTAAATATTAACTTTTTTGTTAAAAATGATTATTTTCGGGTCAAAAATTCAATTTTTTTGTGGAAAATGCGTCATAGGTCGGGTGGAAAATAAGAATAATTTGATTGTTTGTTCAAACATTAATTTTGGAAGGGGAAATACAACTATTCCATTTTTTGCTAATAACTTGTCTTATTTAGTTAAAAGTTTAACTGTTTGATTGAAAATTCTTCTACCAAAATATTACATACATTAACTCTGAAGTTGAGAAATTGCCGGTTTTCGACTAACGAATTACCAAATATTTGGAGGAATCGAATAATTTGATTAGCCCAATCGCGACGTGGCATTATAACCGCATAAGCACCATGTGGAGCAATATGGAATTGACTTCGAATTTAAATTATTTAAACTATAAACTTTAAACTATAAACTATAAACTTTGAATTATAGATATTATCATAATTACCAATGGGATTAGTTAAAATCACTACTTTGAGAAACACAATTAAAATCAGAGTTCTCATTTTTTTAAATAAATGAAGTCCACTTATCAGAGATTAACTAATGAATATTCTCTAGATTGTTCTAGTTTATCTTATATTAGTCGTCTCATTTGTCCTTCTAAATTATTTCCTAATTAATTTTATTTCTTCCACAGTGAAATCGTTGAACTAATTAAAATTTATGACATTATTTTGTACAATTCAGAGAGATGAAAAAGTTCTTTCGCAGTGGCAAGATAAATAATTCGTTGTTATTCATGATAATATGATATCACATTCTTCGCTAATAATTACAGAAACTGACTTAAAGCCTTCATGTTCAGTCAAAGGGTAAATTATGAAAGATTGGAAGAAAACAGTTAGAGGTTCGCGAGCGAACCTCTAACCTCAAGGATTGTTAGCCGTTTAGAGAAAATTGTTGTTTTAGAGTATCTCTCGTTGTCGACTGACGATTTAAAGTTCATAAATCGGTGTTCGAGGTGGGATCCAAGATGACAAATTGAAGTGGGGGTGCTAGTGACACAGTTCATGACGCGGATACACAAATAGAAACGTCCTGAACTTCTGAAGATGTAAGAGGCTACCGGGTTGGGGATTAGCAAGGGTCTAGCGGGGACGATAAAGAAAGTTGTAGAAAGGTGACGAGCTGGACAATGCCCTGAATAAAATTAGACATCTGTATCTCGAAATCATATACGACAATTTAAAATAGGAAATTATTGAAAGCGGCAAACATCTGCCTTCTTGACGTCCTGAAGAAATTTTCTTCATGCTTTGTGCTGGCATGCTTGCAAATGAGTCACTAATGAGAAAGTGACAAGTCGTATTGCAATAATTTTCCCCCAATCACGCGAAGCATGTGGTGCTTAAAGGATTTTACTGCCGCATCCCAGATCTCACCAAATTGAGAAGATCTAGAAGGGATAAAATCCCACGCTATATTTTTCTCGATAAGAGCTCTTTTCCCGGATTCATTTCGAGTTTTTAAATAGTTGAAAGCGCGAATCATTGAGTTTCTTCCTCCCATTTGAGACGCGAATGTGGATCTAATTTCGAGACAATTAGATAAATTAGAAAGGATTCCAAAAAAGGTTTGCTTGGGCCTCAATTGCACGATAGTGCTTTGTCGCATTATCACCTCACCGCGAGATCATCATAGAATTTTTATAAAATATTGTCATCTACTGTATAATTCGCGGAAGTAGTCTCTAACGATTCGAGTTCTTCCGCTGCCCTTTCTAATAGGCATGATTGCTTCGATAATTTGCTTCGACGATTTCATTTATTGGATGATCCATAAGAGATATATCATGCAAAGTAGCATTTGATCTTTTCAGATTATGGGAGTTCTCGTTTTAAGTAGAAGAATCGCAATTTGAGCTGCCTGAACTGTGCGAAAGAACTGAAATCAAAGACTTTGTGGATTATATAACTGACGCATTAGACGAATCAAAGGTTTCTTGATAAGTTCTAAAAGGTTTCCCGTTGATTTCGAAAACAAAATAAACCTTTTTCGTAATTGCTTTTTACTGTATTTATTATTTTTCTTGGTGACGTATCATTAAAATATAACATAAAGCATGATAATTTTCGTCCTTCCAAAATTTCTTTTACATTTCATTCTGCGCAATCGCGTGAACAAAATTTTTTGTTTTAAACTGGAGTTGAATTAACCTTCTACTTCGGCGCCAAATATACGTGATGAATCGAATGGATTGAAAAATCGTCTTGTTTCTCGACTTGATAATGGTACAGTCACGTTAGCAATATCGCCATCAATGCGTACTTTAACCTTTTCATAGTAATCAGGGTTTTGTAGCTCAGCATTGGGAATAGGAGAATTCCCTTTAGGAACCACTAATAAACACAAACTATCAAATTGGAGTATTCCAATGATGTACTTGTGCTTCTTATCTGTCACTACTTGGTGGAAGCCTTCTTCTAAAGCGTCAATATGCGTATGTCTCCCAAAATGTTCAAAATGATGAACACGAAGTTTAATTGGATGAGGATGAATTTTGGCAGGGTTGAGTCGCCAAACTGATTCTAAAACAAAAAAGTATAAGTCGAAAATTATATATTGTATTGGGTATTAAAGAAGTTTGATGAGGGGTCGTCCTTGAACTACGTTACCAATTTTTTTATGATAGATTTTGAGAAAGTTTGCGACCATTGCAAAAGATGTTTTTGCAACTGTATAGTTCAGTAATAACTTACTCGGTTTGAAAATCACTTTCATCTTTTAGAGTTTGCATTCTTTCTTATTAAACAGACAAAAAAAACGCAAAATTAACGGGTGGTGGTTAAAAATGTCTTTAAATTGGTAAAGTAGTTTATGGAAATATTTCGACTAATCGAATAATTTGATTAGCCGGAACGCGACGTGGCACTGTACGCCGCCTAAGCGCCACGTGTCGCAATATGGAATCGACCTATTTTTAGTGAACTACTTTTCTCTTATTAAATTAGGAAAATTTCCCTTGTAATTAATGAAAATTCACTAATTTATCAATTTAGAGAGCACCGTGTTTTACGAGAAAAAGTGTCCTTTGCAGTTAAACCATTTCGCAGAGCAAATAACTATACCTTACTAGAATTGATAATGCACTTTAAATTATAGATGTTATTATAATTACCAGCAAAGTTAGTGAAAATCACGACTTTGGAAAACAGAATTAAACTCGCAGTCCTCATTTTGTAAATGAAGGCAGTACACTTATCACAAGTTCGACGATAGATTAAGTGATGAATTTTCTTTAAATTCTTCCAGTGTATCTTATATTATTCGTCTCATTTATCGTTCTGAATTATTTATCAATAATTGTATTTCTTCCATAAAGAAATCGTAAAACTAATTGAGATTTATGACATTATTTTGTTTAATTCAGAGAGACAAAAAAAGATCTTTCGCAATGGGAAGGTAAACAATTTGTTGTGAGTCATCATAAGGTGAGATCACATTCTTCGATAATAATTACAGAAACTAAAGTATAATTATCATCACTAACAAAAATAGAGATGAAAGTAATAAATTGTTTAAACAATTTTATTGTGAATAATACTCTCATTGAAAAATGCCAGGAATCGCGGTTATTCTAAAATCTTTAACTCTTTGTCCTCTTATCACTTGAAGTGAGTTAATATTTAATAACAGATCCTGCAGGATCAATATCTAAAGTCGAAAAAAGATTCCGACTAATTTACATCGTCTTAAATTAAAATAGTTTCATCCAAAATCGATAATTATTCTGAAAAATTGAACGATGCCTTGGAAGGAATTCACTCTCTGAAAGTGAAGGTACAGAAGATTGAAGAGGCTGGTACTTCGTATCATTCTTTCGACCAGGACTTGGAAAACTCTATTGCTTCTCGTTGCTTAACTGAAATGTCTGAAAGAATGGTACGAGAGTCTGATAGTGTTCTGCAAGGGTGCAATGAAGGCGACAGTAATTCGCATGACCCAAATTCAATTATTAAGATAACAAGAATTAGTAAATATCAACAAAACTCTCATCCGCTTTGACCAATAATGATCTCTTTTCATAAATACATGGATGTGAGAATGATTCTTCAGGAATACTGGAACAGTGTGATATCTCGTGCTCAAGAATTAAACTCCGAAAACAAAATGGTATTAGTCCAGGTCCGCACTTCCCTAAAAAGGGAGCGAGACAAATAACTGCGAAGAACTCTTCAGGAACACCGCTGCAGAGGAGGATCGGACATCAGCATAAGGGAAATTCGCGGGGAATTCAGAATTATAACGAAGAAGAAAATAACTCATCACGCCTTCCAGAATGCGAATTAGAAATTAATTAAACTAGAAATCGAATCTTTCGTTATTTTTCAGTTCACATGACCCAAATTCAATTATGAAGATAACAGGAATTAGTAAATATCAACAGAACTCTCATCCGCTTCGAATCATTCTCTCACCATCTCATCATCTCTTTTCACAAACACATGGATGTGAGAACGATTCTTCAGGAACACTGGAAGAGTGTGAGATCTCGTCCTCAAGAATTAAGCTCCGAAAACAAAATGGTATTAGTCCAGGAGTGCACTTCCCTACAAAGGGAGGGATACAAATAACTGCAAAGAACTCTTCAGGAACGCCGCAGAAGAGGAGGATCAGATATCAGCATCAGGGAAATTCGCGGGGAACTCAGAATTATAACGAGGAAGAAAATAACTCATCACGCCTCCCAGAATGCAAATTAGAAATTAATTAAATTAGAAATCGATTTTTTCGTCATTTTTCAAATCGCATGACCCAAACTCAATTATGAAGATATCAGTAATTAGTAAATATCAACAGAACTCTCATCCGCTTCGAATCATTCTCTCAACATCTCATCATCTCTTTTCACAAACACATGGATGTGAGAACGATTCTTCAGGAATACTGGAAGAGTGTGAGATCTCGTCCTCAAGAATTAAGCTCCGAAAACAAAATGTTATTAGTCCAGGAGTGCACTTCCCTACAAAGGGAGGGATACAAAGAGCTACAACGAACTCTGCAGGAACGCCACACCAGAGGAGAATCAGACATCAGCATCAGGAAAATTCACAAGGAATTCAAGATTATAACGAAGAAGAAAATAACTCCTCACGACTATCAGAATGCGAATTAAAAATTAATTAAATTAGACCTCGAATCTCGTCATTTTTCAATTCGCATGAACCAAATTCAATTATTAAGATAACCAGAATTCGTAAATATCAACAGAACTCTCATCCGCCTCGCCCAATCATTATCTCGTTTCACAAACACATGGATGAAAGAACGATTCTTCAGGAATACTGGAAGAGTGTGAGAACTCGTCCTCAGGAATTAATCACCGACAAAAAAATGGTTACAGCCCAGGACCGCACTTCCCTACAAAGGGAGCGATACAAAGAGCTGCGAAGAACTCTTCTGGATAAACAGATTTATCTGATTATGATTCTATTGCTTTCACCGAAACCTGGTTGAAAAGCAATGTAGATAGCTCTGAACTTTTTAATCTTGATCTGTTTAGTGTTTATCGCGATGACAGGTTAGACAGAAGGGGATGGACGGAATCAATAACTGCTATCTATAATGTGTCTCTTTCATTCAGGATATTTGCGGACACCTGGAAATCATCTGAAACGTACCCCGTGTTCAAAAATGGAGATAAATCTCTTGTTAATAACTATCGACCAATTACATTGTCAAGTAATTTTTCAAAGGTCTTCGAAAAGATAATAAGAGAACTGATGTTGTATCACGTGACTCCTGTCTTATCAACAACTCAACCTGGGTTTGTTCCACAAAGATCAACCACTTCTAATTTAACAACATTTCTTCAGTCTATCGAAACCTTTCTGGTAGACCACAGACAGGTAGACGTAGTCTATGTGGATTTATCCAAGGCCTTCGACCTTGTCAGCCATGAAAAAATCTTCATTAAACTCCAAGAACTAGGTGCACCGGATAAACTATTATATCTATTGCATTCTTAATTATGTGATCGTCCAATGGTAGTTCAGTACAACAGTTACACATCGTTCTCTTTCACACCTACCTCTGTAGTTCCTCAAGGATCTAACCTTGGCCCTTTACTCTTCATTATAGTAATGAATGATGCTGATGCTAAGATCAAACACTTTTGCTTATTTTACGCGGATGATGCTAAATTATACAAACCAGTCGTCTGCTTGCAGGATTGTGCTGAATTGCAATTAGACATCAATAAATTTATTGATTGGTGTACCTAGGTAATTGTGAAAACGTCTTTTTTTCTTATGGCAGATACGTTTTGAGCTTCATGTGGCTTGCACCACCTTTAAAGTACTGAAAGGTTTCAACTGGATTTAGAAAACTAAGTAAACACTTTTCGCAATTGTTTTTTACTGTTTTTTTTTTATTTTAAAACTGGAGTTGAATTAACCTTCTATCTCGGCACCAATTATCCGTGATGGATTGAATGGATTAAAAAATCGACCATCTTCCCGAATTGATAATGGTACAGTCACATTAGCAACATCACCATCTATCCGCACTTTAATTTTTACATAGTAATCAGGATTTTGTAATTCATCATCGGGGATAGGAGAATTTCCAGGAATCACTAATGGACAAAGACCATCAAATCGGATTATTCCGATGATATACTTGTATTTCTTATCTGTTACTACTTGGTAAAAGCCTTCTTGTAAAGCGTGGATACGTCTCTGTCTATCGAAATGTTCGTAATGATGAACGCGAAGTTTAATTGGCTGAGGATGAATTTTAGCAGGATTGAATCGCCAAACTAATTCTGAAACACAAAATATAAGTCAAAAATTATTCATTGCATTGGATTTCAGGATGATTAATTAAAATAAAAGGAGGTGTCTCTGGTTTCAATCGTATGAAAATCTATAAATCTTGCCGAAGATTAGTAAAGATTGCAGTTCACTGCTTCAGGGCTGACCTGAAAATAAAGGCACATAATTTTGCAGAAGATATCTCCAAAGTCCCGAAAGAACAAATCATCAGTAATTTGGAATCCACAATTTATACCCTTCCACCTAAAAAAGCGAATGACATACGGCGTAGGATGGTCACCATCTTACGGCAACATCTTTGTAAGCAAATCAAAAACCCTTCAAAAAGACTTAGAACCTAGCACGCTTCTTACCAAATAACTGAATCCTTTCACAGGAAACTCTATCACATCCAAAACTCCTTTGACTTCATCAAAAAGATACAACAAATTCAAATTCAACCCCAAGACATCCTAGTGAGTTTCGACGTATCTCTCTTTAAGAAAGTACCGATCTCTGATACAATCGATATTATGAAATCCTTTGCAAACTTCTGATCCGATCTCAAACCTTTTGACAGGATACTGTTCCAATAATACTTACTTCTCTTTCAATAAACAATTCAGCGAACAAACATCAGAAGCAGCAATGGGATCTCCAAATACACCTGTATTGGCCAAAATCTTTATGGAAGGTCTAGAAACTAAAATCTTCAATCAATCCAAGCTTGAACCGGAATTTTAGTACCGTTACGTTGACGATACTTTTGTCATCTGGAAACATGGATTAGATGAGCTACGAAAGTTTTCTGATTTCATCAATCCATTAGACCCTAATATCCAGTTCACCATGGAAATTGAACAAAACGGAAAATTGCCTTTCAAGGATGCACTAGGTTACAAAACATCTAATAACACATTAGGACACAGAAAACCCACCCATACAAACAGATACCTACATGTCTCCATAACTGGTCTGGTCAGGCTAATGTTGATCATCAAAATGCATAATACTTTATCACTGTTATTATTAATGATTAAATCTACTAAATACAATATAAATTTAATACGAGATATAAATCGCCGAGCCTATCCAACAAGGCACTCCCTTTGTATTCAAAAAAATTTTTTGGTTGTTTTGGAAAATTAGCAGAGATGTAGCCTCCGGAAGCTACCACCACGATCGTTCACCTCACGATCAATCCCAACGCTACGGGAATTAATACGCCATCCGACTCGTCACTTCCCACAACACCAGAAGTTAATCGAGTAGGGAAAATCACTTAACAAAGAACCCAAAGCGAAAGAAATACTGACTTAAAATTGAAGAACTCAAAGACCTGAATTATCTAGAAAAGCACACTTGACTTTAACTTGTTCAAACAATCTCTGTGGCTAGACTTGCCTGCACCTTGGTGGGTGCTGAAGTGCTAGGAAAAAGGTGCGAGCCTGCTCAACAAAAGAAGCTTCACGCTGCTACCTGAGTCCCTATTCCAACGAAAAAGGGTAGATCCTGAAACTTAAAAACAGAGAGAAACCTTCAAGGAGAATGAGGATTGGGAGGGAACTATTTGGTTGCCACTGAAACCTGAAGGTTACTCAAAACAAGAATAGCAACATCAAATAAATTATTAACACAACCTACTAAAGAAAAAGACCACCATCCAATCCTAGCTCCAAGGTATCACAGAACAAACAGGAAGAATTCTCAACAACCACAAGATCCAAACCATATTTGAAACACCTGAGAAAATAGGACAACTTCTAAACAACCCTGAAGATAAAAAGGAACCTGTCAGTAATCCGGAAGTATATAAGATTCTTTGACCTCGTGGTAAAGTCTATATTGGGGAAACCGCAAGAGCAATCAAAATCTTAAAACACCCTAATAACATCAATAGGGACAACGGATATAATACTAATCCAATTTGGTTTTTCGCCATCCCGGTTTTTTTTAAAGGACTTGATTGACCAATGAAGTTCGACCAGTCTCCACGGAGGGGCGCTCTGGCCAATCAGAGGCATCGTCCTCAACCTATCCGCACTAATTAATTTTTGTAAACTATGTGTCATCTGATTGAATGAACAGCTCTTCTGTAAACGGAACATAAATGAACAAGTAGTAAAAGTATTTCTAGTCAGCCATCATGTCCGACCGGGGAATTTCCAGTCCCTTGATCCTGCGGCCTTTCTTCAGCGTCCGCGCTCTAAATTCTTTAGGGAGTTCCAACCAAATCGAACCTTACGTATTCCAATAGCCGGTCGCGTGCACTTTTTTCCTGCACCCGACCGGCAATCGTAAGGCGTGAGGTTCGATTCCCACCGGAGCGAAGGAGAAAGATCTTTTTTTCAGAAATTAAAAATTTTTGAATAAAATTAAATTATAAATTATTCTTTAATTTAATTTTCATATTCGACGTAAAATTTCACCAGTTATTATTGGAATCTCATTAACTAATAGTTATTATACTTACCAACAGGGTTAATAAAAATCACTAAGTTGAAAAACAGAATGAGAGTGATGGTCTGCATTTTCGTGAAACAACAGAAGAGCCCACTTATCACGAATTTGATAAGAGATTAATTAATGAATATTCTTTAAATAGTTCCAGTGCACCTTATATTAGTCGCTGTCTTATTTGTCCTTCTAAATTATTTGTATTTCATAACGAGTTTCTACGTAATGGAAAGATAAATCATTTTTGTGCGTCATGATAATATTGGATCGGATTCTTCGATAATAATTTCACAATCTAATGATCAACAATTAAATTTAAACATTCTAAAACCGCTTTCGTCCAAATTTAATTCATGTAAAAATAATAATAAATAATAATATTAATAATTGACAAGCATAATAGGATTACAATTAAATAAATTACACTTAACATTTAAATAAAATAAAATTTGACTGAATAAATTTATTAGGCAGACTTTGACTGAAAAATCAGTCACTTCTAGTGAATATCCCTTGTTTTACCAGATCAATCAGTTAATACTGCTGACTGAATCAGTCACTCAAATTTGTGTGAACAGTGAAAGCTACTGATCAGAAACTAAAAATGAATTATTTTGTCATAAAAGTAACAGTTAAAATTATTGAAAATTACTGATTTGATTGGTGAAAGTTACTGATAATACCATTCAAAAAGACTGATTTAGTCAAAGAACTTCAGTGAAAGTAATTGATAACATTATTTAAAATGGCTGATTTCATCACAAGAACTACAGATTGCATCAATCAAAAAGAATAATTGCAACAGTTAGTGAAGTTGACAGATTCACAATGAAAGTTTTCACTGATTCGTCAGTCGTCAAGCTTGTATTTTTTAAATCAGAAAAAATTTGATCGATAAGATTTTGTATGCATCTGTTGAATAAAAAATGAGTAATTTTTACTGAAAACCAGTCATTTTAACAGGTGAATCAGTCATTATTTCTAAATGAATCAGTCACTTGGATGTAGTTTATAGTGAAAGCTTCTGATCAGACCGTCCAAAGTAAATTACTTAGTTTCTGAAATTCGGAGCGAAAATTATTCAAAATGTCTGATTTAATTAGTGAAAGTTACTTAAAATACTATTCAAAATAACCGTGTTGATCAATAGAAGCTACAGTTTAAATCATTCAAAATGTTTAATTTGGTATCAGAAAGTTACTGGTTATATTATCTAAAATGACTGATTTTATCAGTGACAATTACAGATTGGTTCATTAAAATTTACTGATTTCTTGCTGGCCGGATTCTTATTACAAAATGATTAATCTTTTATTTATTTTCCACTGTATGACATGGAAAAATTTTAAACAATAATATTTTTATATAATATTACTTAAATTTTTAAAATAGGATAATTAATAATTCCTAAAGTAATGACGATAATGAGTAATGAGTTTTTCTTTATAATACTTCAACACTATTTAGGTGAAATTGAAAAGAATTCAAATTAATTGAAAAAAATTCAACCTTCCGAAAAAATCCATTGATCTAAGTAAAACTGTAATTCGATGAAAATTATAAAAATTTCAGATAAATTACATCCAATGAATTGAAAATTATTAAAATTTTTTTTAAATTGAGTAAGTTTGAAATGAGTTTAGAAAAATGCAAGTGAATTCAAAAGAATTTGATGAAATGCCTGAAAATTTTATTTTCTGATTCTAGTATGCTTCTCAATTATTAATATTATTATTTATTATTATTTTTTTATGAATGGAATTTGGACGAAAGCGATTTTAGAAAATTAAAATTTTATTGTTGAAAAAAAATCCATTCCAACGAGTAGCATTGAGTAAATGTAGAAGAATTTAATTTATTTTACAAGAATTAAAGTGAATTTAAATAATTCAAAATAATTTCATGATACTTAGTAAAATCCTGAAAAATTCATTTAAAAAATTGGAGAGCTTTTCAATCAAAAATTTCTTTGAATCTTTTAGAATTCCCTAAAATATTTCAAAATCTTTAAGATATTTATAAATGCCTTGAAACCAATCATGCGCAATAAATTAAAAATAAAACAATAACCATTAAAATGTATCTACAAATTTTATTATTTATTTATTAATTAATATTTCATATGACAAATAATAACAACAATACATATTAGAGACTAATTAAACCAATTAAATAATTTAAATACATTTTTTATTGATGTACAAAAATGTCATCAGATTATACAAAAAAAATAAGGCTTATTATCAGCCCACCCCTAAAATATGTATGTAAATTTTTTAACTGGTCTTAGTAAAACTAATGAATAACAATTGTTTACAAAAAAAAAAGGTAATGACTATTTGACAAGACCACTTTATCCTTATGTAACCTCCATCACGTAAGGTTCAAGGTCATTTCAAGGTCAAATATAGGAAAAACCGTACAATAAACTTTAAAAACCTTTTACATATGTTTTTGGGTCACTGATTTGAAATCCGAGGTCCATTTACCCCCACATCTTCAGGTTCAAGGTCATTTCAAAGTCAAACACAGAAAAAGCCGTGCAATAAACTTTAAAAACCTTTTAAATTTGTTTTTTGGGTCACTGAATCGGAATCTGAGGTTCATTTATACCCACCGCTTCAGGTTCAAGGTCATTCTTAAGGTCAAACACAGGAAAAGCCATTCAATAAAGTTCAAAAACCTTTTACATATGTTTTTGGGGTCGCTGAATCAAAATCCAAGGTCCATAAGGTTGCACTTCATAGCATGCATTTTCTGTTATTCTGACCCGAAGATAACCTTTAAATGACCTTGAACAGACCTTCAGGGATCAAACGAACAACGGATTTGGATTCAGCAACCACAAAAAGGTTGTTGAAGTTTATTGAACGGCCTTTCCTGTGTTTGACCTTCAAATGACCTTGAATCTGAAGCGGTGGAGGTAAATAGACCTCAGTTTTCGATTCAGCGACCCCAAAGACATGTGTAAAAGGTTTTTGAAGTTTATTGAACAGCTCTTCCTGTAATTGACCTTGAAATTACTTTGAACCTAACGTGATGGAGGTATCACCTCTTTTTTTTGTAACCCAGTGTAATGCAAAAAAGGAATATTATGACAATGCAAAAATGTTTTTATTTCAATTTCAAAAACGGAGTTGAATTAACCTTCTATCTCGGCAGCAAGCATGTGCGATGGATCGTGTGGACTAAACAGGAGACTCTGTAGAAGTTTAGGAACCACAAGTGGTGCAGTCACATTGGCAATCATACCATCTATCCGTACTTGAACTTTTCTATAGTAATAAGGATTTTCAAGCTGATCATGGGGAATTGGAGTAGTGTCTTTAGGAATCATTAATCGACAAAAACCATAATCATCTCTGAGTACTCCAATGATGTAGTCGTGTTTCCTACTTGTTACTACTTGGTGAAGGCCTACTTCTAAAGTTGAAACACTTCCACGAGGACGTTGGAAATGATTAACACCAAGGCGTACTATTCCAGGAAGAACTGAGGCACGATTCCATGGCCACGTTAATTCTGAAAAAAAAATTAGTCGTAAATCATTTATTGTATTGGATACTAACTTCATTTCATAAAAATAGTCTTTTCTTCAAAAACTCGACCATTTGGTTGAAAATTGAACTTTGTAGACGATAAATGCAACTATTTTGTTAAAAATTCAACTGTTTTGTTGAAAATTCATCTTTCTTGGTCGAAAATTCAGTTTCTTATTGAAATTATTATCTTTTCAGGTTTCAAGGTCATCGGTTTTAATTGTGAATTTATCTTTTTTGGATTGTAAATAAATATTTATTGCAAATGTAACTATTCGCGTTTTGGTTAAAGCTAGTTTCTAGAATGTTCTCGATAACTATGGAATTACCCGCAAATATTAAGAGAAAAATCATTCTTTTTTTTCTATTCGGTTTTTGGTTAAAGCTTCATCTTTTTTTTTCAAAAACTCGACCATTTGGTTGAAAATTAATCTTTGTAGGCGAAAAAATCAACTATTTTTTTAAAAATTCATCTTTCTTTGTCGAAAGTTTAGTTTCTTATTGAAAGTTTCATCTTTTCAGGTTTCAAGGTCATCGGTTTTAATTGTGAATTTATCTTTTTTGGATTGTAATTTAAAATTTGTTGAAAATGTAACTATTCGGGTTTTGGTTAAAGCTAGTTTCTAGAATGTTCTCGATAACTATTGAATCAGCCGCAAACATTCAGAGAAAAATCATTCTTTTTTTCTATTCAGTTTTTGGTTGAAGCTTAATCTTTTTCTTTCAAAAACTTGAACATTTGGTTGAAAATTGATCTTTGTAGAAGAAAAATTGAACTATTTTCTTAAAAATTCAACTATTTTGTTGAAAATTAATCTTTCTTTGTCGAAAACTTAGTTTTTTGTTGAAAATTTCATCTTCTCAGGTTTCAAGGTCATCGGTTTCCATTGAGAATTTATCTTTTTTGGAATTAAAATTAATCTTTTTTGAAAATTTGACTATTCTGTTTTTGGCTAAAGCTAGTTTCTAGAATGTTCTCGATAACTATTGTATTAGTCGCAAATAGGTCGGACCTAATGGCTGACTAGAAATACTGTTACTACTTGTGCATTTATATTCCGTTTACAGAAGAACTGTTTATTTAATCAGATGGCACGAGATCTACAACTTTTGTGAACAACATTTTTTCGAAAATCAATATTTTTCGAGATTTTGAGAAAAAATACTTATTTTAAAAAAATTCAAAATTTTTAATAATTTAATATATATTGATTTGCGCCAAAAATCATTTTAGTGCGTTCAACTAGGGTCTAAAAGGAACCTCTAGACCAAGTATCAAGTCAATATTTTTGGGTGGCCTTTTCGGAAGTATATCCAAAGTTTTATTTAAAAAAGTCATTACTACATCAATAGGGGGATTAAAAAATTCGAATATGAGAACACACACTTTGCATAAAATTAGACTTTCTGCCATTTTTTTTATTTATACAAATAACGAAATTCATATTTTCAAAAAGTCGTATTTTTAATTGACAAAACTGTTAAGCATATAAACAAATTTTAAAGCCAAATGAACAGTTTGAACATTTTTTGTATAAAAAGGCTTTCTGCTTGATTCCGCAAAATAAAAAATTAGAGCTACTAATAAAAAATGGTCAAAATGATAATTTTTTATAAAAATTGTGAATGTATTAGCATTTTTATCACACTAAAAGATATGGCAGCAATGACTCTTTTTCAAGGTATTTCTAACTGATTCTACACTAAAATTTAATTATAAAGGAATGATAAAAATCTCCATTTGTTTATAAAATTTATTATATAATTAACAGTTTTTTCCACTATGAAAAATATGACACCAAGGAATCTTTGGCAAGAATTTTACAGTTCATTTAAAAAAAAATAAACCTATTTATCAAAAGACGGTCGAAAGGTTTTTTTGTTTATAAAAATTGTTTATATAATAACACTTATTTTCCCACAAAAATTAATCCCACATTTCTATAAATAAATGGTCACATCGTAAATTTTTTTATCGAAATTGTTTATTCAATTACCAGCTTTTATCACTATAAAGTATATGGTAAAATTAGTATTTGGCAAGTCATTTTGAGATGATTCCGTGAAAAATTAAGCATATTCTTTAAAAAGTGATAAAAATGTGTTTTTAAAAAATAAAATTTTTTTAATTATAGTAGAAAACTGACAGCAAGTTGAAAAATATTACATTAAATAATATATAATAGTTTATTAATGTTGGCAAACATAATTGTTTAAATAATTTGTTATTGTTGTGAATAATCGTTGGTGAGATTTACTTATTATTTGATCATAACTGAAAAGTCAAAACAAAACTGAAGATTTCAGAAAAGAAATTTCTAGCATTATTCTAAAAGAATATAGTTATAAACAATAATCAATTGTTTAAATAAGCATTTTTATTAACTTGCATTAATTATTACATAAACATAAAACATAATAATTTGTTTACATAATTATTTTTGCTAAACTGAAATAATTATTAAATCATCCTGTGTGAAAAATAGACAAATAGTGATATATTTAAAAAAAACTGCAGCTTTCTAGCATTATTCAAATTAAATATTATTAATAATACTCATAAGTTGCTTAAACAAATAATTTTGTTAACCTTAAATGATTGTTTAACTTTTTCGAACTAAAAGGTGACAAAAAGTTCAAAATTTAAGGAAAAACTGCAATTTTCTAGCATCATTCTAAGATAATCTTATTAACAACAATAATCAATTTTTTTTAAAATTATTTCTGTTGAAATAATTGAAGTGTTAAATTTGTCTAATTGAAAATTAAAGAAAAAGTGGAAAATTGGTGAAAAAACGCGACTTTCTATCTCCATTCGAAAAAAAAATTGCTAAACTTCATGGGGTTTGCACCACCTCTAAATGTCTTTTTTTTTCAAAAAAGAAAATCAATTTATTTTTTTGTGGAGTCGAACAAATTTCTGGGCGTTTTTCGTAAAAAATCGAGAAAATTTTTTTTTAGTTTAGTTTCACGAAATACTGCAATTAATAATGCACTTTAAATTATAGATGTTATTATAATTACCAACAGGATGAATGAAAATCACTACGTTGAAAAACAGGATAAAAATCACTATCCTCATTTCGTTAAAATAGCGGAAGACGACTGATCAAGAATTTCGAAAATATTTTCGTAAATGAATATTCTTCAAATTTTTCGAGTATGTATTATGCCAGTCATAGTCTCATTTGTCCTAATTAATTTGTTTTTACAAATTCTGTTTTTTTCCGCATTGGGAAGAAAAAATGTTTGTGTCAAGCTTGATAAAGTCCGTTGACATTCTACAAACTAATGTATCATTTTCAAAACTATCGAAAACAGAGATGCGACTTTGTATTTTTGTTGCAAGTCACAAGTTAATACTTTTCGGAAGTTCACTGATTCACGGTTTTCCCAAACTTGGCCTCATTTAGTTTAGTTCCTCAATAATAAGAAATGATTTTGACTGTTTTTCCTGTATTTGCTGAGATACTTGATCATCCAGAACAAGCCGGAACCATCCAGACCTAATGAGAACATTCAAGAAATTAGGGCATCTTTTATCAATTAGACAACAAACATACTATCATTCTGGTCGTACCCCGGAACTTAGAGGTTTTGGAATGCTCTTGGGATTTGTGCTGTTTACTATTTGTGACGCCCCTTTATCTTATCTACCTTGGACTGAAATTAAAGATTTTGTATTTTGAGAAGGCTTATTGTCTATACCTGGCAAGGTGATGTCGACCTCTATAGTTGAGGCTCAGCAAATCGCCAACTTTCTTGATGCTAGGGACTCTAATTTGGATGTATCACTAAGTCCTGGTAGCTGGCTTGGTTATCAAGTTTCCCAGTGAAGATATCTAGGAGAATATCTATCATCATCTGGACCAAATTGGTTCTTATCTGGTGTCACTAAATTCTGAACCGATCATTTCATTTGAACATGACACCCCTGTTATTGAGTTAATGACTGACTGTCGTGGGGTAGCGAAGGAATCAGGTTCGGTCATCTTAAAGTCGACGAAAAAGGACAAGACAATTTATCACCGTTCTTATTAAAGCTTCTAATTACCTTTTATCGACTTAATCCGGGATACGAGTCCCCGAGCCTGTCCAATAAAGCTATCCTTTTGTGCCCAAAAAAGATTCTGGTTGTTTCAGAAGATTAGCAAAGATGTAGCCTCCGGAAGCTACGACTGGAAGTAAGACGTTTTCGGATCCTCACTTCCCACAACACCAGAAGATGATCGAGCCGGACAATCGCTGAACCAGGAATCAAGAGCAAGAGAAACACTGACTTTAAATTGATGGACTCAAACACCTTAATTGTTTAGGAAAGTATACTTGATTTGAAATTGCTTGAACGATCTGCATGGCTACACAATCATACACCTTGGTTGAAACTGAACTGCCAGGGAAAAGGTTCGAGCCTGCTCAACAAAAGAAGCTGCATGCTACTACCTGATTCCCCATTCCAAGGAAAAGGGTAGCGCCTGAAACTCAAAAACAGAGAGAATCCTTCAAGGAGAATGCGCATTGGAGGATAACAATTTGATTAAGAATGAAACCTAAAGGTCACTCAAAACAAGAATCTATAAGCTACCTCCAGTTAGATCCTTGACCATTTTCCTCTAGTCTCAACTTTGATAGCAACGACAATCAAAAGATTCTATTCCGGCCAATCAGGACATATCCCGTTGATAAAGAAGTCAACAGCGCTCGAGATTCGGCATCTTTCATGAAGCAGCTTCCAGAGCGTCAGCATGTTCAGATGCTTAGTCCTGAAAATTTGTGTTTTTATTGTGAGTCGATATATTCATATTAGTGAATCCTGTCTTGTTTTCAGTTTTCGTTGTGATTACTTTCATTACGTAAAGAATCCGAGTTCGACCTTTATAGTTGAGGCTTGGCTCATCAACAGCGTTTTTTATGCAGGGGACTCTGATTTGGATGTATCACTAAAGTCCTGGTAGCTGGCTTGGTTATCAAGTTTTCCATTGAAGATGTCTTGGACAATATCTATCATCATAAGAACAAAATTGGTTATTATCTGGGGTCACTAAAATCAAAACCTAGCATTTCGTTTGAACCACTGTAAGCTACCTCCAGTTACATCCTTGGCCATTTTCCTCTAATCTCAACTTCCATAACAACGCCAGTCAAAAGATGGTTTTTCGGAAAATCAGGACTTATCTCGTTGATAAAGAAGTCAACAACGCTCAAGATTCGGCATCTTTCTTGAACCAGGTTCCGGAGTGTCAGCAAAAAGATGTTTCTGCATCGCTCCGATGGGAATCGAATCTCACGTCTCCGGTCGGTAAAACCACCCGTGATTTTCGATTCCCGCCGGAGGGAAGCAGAAAGATCTTTCTTCAGAAATTAAAAATTTTTAATTTCTGAGAAAAGATATTTCTGCTTCGCTCCCGTGGGAGTCGAACCTCACGTCTTCCGATTGCCGGTCGAAACGGATTCCCATTGGAGCGAAGGAGAAAGATCTTTTTTTAGAAATTAAAAATTTTTAATTCCTGAAAAAAGATATTTCTGCTTCGCTCCGGTGGGAATCGAATCTCACGTTTTCGGTCGGTTAAAGCACCCGTCAGGTTCGATTCCAACCGGAGCGAAGAAGAAAGATCTTTTTTCAGAAATTAAAAATTTTTAATGTAAAATTAATGTAGTCCTTAATTATTTGGGAATTTCAAAATTGGGGAATTTCAAAATTGGGGAATTTTATAATTCCGGAATTTTATTATTTGGGAATTTCATAAATCGGAGCTTTATTATTTATTTGGAAATTGTTCAATTAGCGAATTTCACTATTTGTGAATTTTATAATTCGGGATATTATTCGGAAATTTGATTATACGCGAATTTTATCATACGGGAATTTTATTATTTGGGAATTTTATAAATCGAGATTTTATTATTTATTTGGGAAGTTTCCACTTAGGGAAATTTACTATTCGGGAATTTAACTATTTGTGAATTTTATTATCTGGGATTTGTTAATTCGGGAATCTTCTAAATCGGACATTTAAATATTTGAGAATTTTATAATTCCGGAATTTTATAATTTCGGAATTTTATTATTTGAAAATTTTATAAATCAGAATTTCATTATTTATTTGGGAATTATTTAATTCGCGAATTTAACTATTTGTGAATTCTATAATTCGGGACATTATTCGGGAATTTTATTATACGCGAATTTTATTATACGGGAATTTTATCATTTGAGAATTTTGTAAATCGGGATTTTATTATTCATTTGGGAAGTTTCCACTTAGGGAACAAATTATTTGGGAATTTTATTATTCGGGATTTTTTAATTCGGGAATTATCTTATTCAGGAATTTAACTAGTTTGGAATTTTGTTATTCAGGAATTTTGTTTTTTGAGAATTATATTATTCGGGAAGTTTATATGTTGGGAATTGTATTATTCGTAAATTTTATTTTTTGGGTGTTTTATTATTTGGGAATTTTAATCTTTGCGAATTTAACTATTTGGGAATTTTGTTATTCGGGATTTTTTAATGCGGGAATTTTCTAATTTAGAAATTTCACTATTTGGGAATTTCATAATTCTGAAATTTTATTTTCCGAGAATTTTATTATTTATTTAGGAATTTTCCAACTAGGAAAATTTTTAATTAGGAAATTTTCCAATTCTGGAATTCAACTATTTTAAAATTTTATAATTCTGGAATTTTATTATTCGAGAATTTTATTTTTTGGGAATTATATTATTCGGGAGTTTTATTATTGGGGAATTTTATAATTGGCGAATTTGACTTCTTGGGAATTTTATTATTCGGGAGTTTATAATCCGGGAATTTTCTAATTTAGGAATTTAACTATTTGGGAATTTTGTTATTCGGGAATTTTATTTTTTGAAAATTATATCATTCGGGAAGTTTATTTTTCGGGAGTCTTATTTTTCGGGAATTTTATCATTTGGGATTTTTATTATTTGGGAATTTTATTATTCAGGAATTTTTAAGTTCGGTAAGATAACAATTTTGAAATTTTATCATAAGGAAATTTTCTTTTTCGGGAATTTCATTATTCCGGAATTTTATTATTTGGGAATTATATT
>CAKNWT010327552.1:0-23976 GCA_932066315.1 Andricus coriarius | reverse complement strand
ACTGCGTCGCATGCATTATGTGCGATTGCGCAGAAGTGCGTGCTTCCCTACGTTAAGGTTGAAAAAATGACTCCGAAGTCTGTCACAGAAGTTTTGTCGGATCATTGACCCTCACTCATTGACCCTCACTAATCCGCTCCTTATTTGCCTTTGCTTCCCCTACTTACCCTCAATTCCTCAACTTCCCCACCCCTCATTTCTCATTAATTTAATATTTATAAAAGTAAGTGATTTTCTGTCCAATAGCTTTTTTGTCTCTCTGGTTATGAAACTGCGTCGCATGCATTATGTGCGAATGCGCAGAAGTGCGTGCTTCCCCACATAAAGTGTTTGCTTACGCAGTTTTTCACTTGTGCAAACATAGTTGAAAAAAATGAATGTGCTTTTGGATGCTGCTTTCGTGGAATGGTTTAATTAAGTGAGCGACAGAGTATCTGAAGTGAGATTTCACTGTTTCATTCTACGAGAGCAGAAAAAAGATGGATTTTCAATAAAAACAACTATTTATCTATCGAAAGGGCTAATTTTGAACTAGATAATTGAATTTTCAAATAAAAAATACCAATTTTTAATTAAAAACAAAAAATTTCAGCCAAGTAATCGTTATTTAAATTTAGGAAATGAATAAAGAAATATTTAAATAATTAAATATCTATTATAACTTTTTTCTTTTGGAGAAATGTAAAAGAAGTGGAAAATCTTTGTTGAAAAATTTAATATTCTTTTTTGGCTGTACATGAATTTTTTCTGCCTACAAATTTTATTATTTAGTTAAAATTTAACTCAAATGTTAATAATTTAACAATTTTGTCAAAAAATCATTCTTTTTGTTTGAAAATTAACTTCTTTTTGAAAAAAAAATATATTTGGAAATTTAAAATTCAACTTGTTTTTTGAAAAATTGCCTTTTTGGCTTGAAAATTCAACAATTTTGTTGGAATCTTTTTCACTCTTGTTTGATAATCCTTTCTGAATTGAAAATTCCACTGTAAAAATTAATTCTTTTGCTACAAGTTGGAACTATTTTTGTGAAAATTCAACTATTTGTTTTAAAAGTTATGTATTTTGTTAAAAAATCATATTTTTTATAACAAATTTAAGCACTGTGACTACAATATTTATACGATTTAAATGCTTTTTTTAAATAAAAGCTTTCTAAATTTTGAAGCAATTTATACAATTAGATTTTTTTACTTGTTTAAACATTTGTTATTTAACAACAGTGTTCATTTTTTGTATCTTTTCCCACGTGGCATTTCTTTTAAGAGATTCATATTGATCAAACAAGATCTCAAAATAGTGTTACAACTATATGGCAATAATTTATAGTTGGTAAGAATAATTTTAAAAAAATTTGGTGATTATTTAAACAATTTTTATAAACAAATTAACAGTTTGGCGATTTTTCAATTAACAGGTTCAATTTTTGTTTACGGAATCAACTTTAGATGTCTTTCCGATTACTTTTTGCTATGATACTTTGCAAATTGACAACAATTGTTCATTATTTAAACAATTTTTATAAACAAATTCACAGTTACAATGAATTGGCTCAATTTTCTAATACAAAATCAACTAAGAATGTCTTTCCGATGACTCTATACTATAATACTTTAAAAATGAAAAAATATTAATTATTATTAAAACAATTGTTTAAATAATAATTAATTATTGTCAATTTGAAAAGCATTAAAGCAAAAAGTCATAAGAGAGACATACCAAGTTGATTCCGTAAAAAAATGAGCTTTTTCATTGAAAAGTGGTCAAACTGTGAAATTGTTTATAAAAATTGTTTAAACAATTACCGAAAAGCATCAACTCTTACCTAGTGGTAATGGAACATTTATTTTTCTTACATTATACACAAAATCTATTAATTTCAATAAGCTAAACATATCCAATCCCCAAAAATGACTTTTCTTCATTAATTTGTTTATAACAGAATAACAATTTTTCCTAATTATACTAACCAACCGGAAATTATTTCCAAAATTTAAAAAGCTTACATTAAAAACAAAAACGTCTGAATCGGATGAGTAGTGTTGGTTAAAAATCGCCACGTGGATCAATATTGAATGGAGGCGACGAAGAATAGTAATTTTTTATTAACATTCCTTTAGTAGAATATTTTTTTCTGATTGAATTTGTAAAATTTCGCCAGTAATTAGTCAAACTTCACTAATTAATAGATTTTGATAACAAAAAAAGTTATTTAAATTTGATTGATTTTGGATGAAAAAAAATTACTATGAATTACTACAATGCACTTTAAATTATAAGTATTATTGTATTTACCAACAGTTTGAGTAAAAATTACTAAAGTAAAACACAAAATGAATATTACGGTCTTCATTTTTTTTCAAATAGAGGATCCCACTTATAAAGAATTTTGATAAGAGTTAAACTAATGATTAATAATAAAAAATTTCCATGGTATCTTATACTAGTCGCTATCTCATTTTTCATAATTGATTATTTCTTTTATATAAGTTTGTTTGTTTCACACTAAACTCATGAAACTATCTTGAATTTATTACATTATTGTGTACAGAGAACATTTACTCCAGGAAAGATAAATAATTTCTTGTGGGGCATTATAATATTAGATTTCATTTGATGATAACATTGATAAACACTAATCGTTTCGCTATTTCAGAGGGAGTTGAGGGAAAATAAAAAATTGTTCGAGTAACAGTTTGAGAATTGTAAAAATGAAGTTTTACTCTTTGAGTTGAAACTTGAACTATTTTCATAGAAAATTTATTTTTTGTTTAAAATTCAATATATCAGAATCAATAGTCAGAAGCTTTAAAAAAATCTCGAAAATAAAAAAAAACAATTAAAAGTTTATAATTTCTTGATTGAAAAGGTAAATTTTAAATCAAAAATTGCTAAATAATTTCATCACCAATTTTTTCATATTTGAGATACCGTGCACCGTTTAAATGCCTAAAAAGAATAATCATGTCTGGCGCCTGTTCCAGCGTACCCAGGGAGAATCAAAAACAGAATGTGAAAAAGTCTAGAGCCCGTGACAGCGTACCCAGAAAAAATCAAACAAAAACTAAAAAGTCAGAAGCCTGAGACAACATATCCGTAAAAGAGATCACGTGCCATAAAAGATCAGAAGCCTGTACAGCGTACGCTGAAAAAATCAAAAACAGAAAGTAAAAAAAGTCTTGACCCCATGACAGCGTACCCAGAAGGAATCAAACAAAAGATAAAAAGTCTGGAGCCTGAGACACCATACGCAGAAAGAGATGACCTCTGAAAAAATGTATGGAGCCTGTAACAGCGTACCCAGAAATAGAAACAAAAATAAAAAGGTCTGAAGCCTATGTGAGCGTACCCGGAAAAAACACGAAATCGAAAAAGTCTTGGAGCCTGTACAGCGTACCCAAGAAACCTAAAAAGGATTCAGGAGCCTGGACAGCGTACCCTAAAGAAACAAAGCATCTAAGTCTGGAACCTCTGCAGCGTACCCAGGAAGGCAGAGTAAAAGGTCTGGAGAACGTACAGCGTACCCAGAAAATACAAGATAAAAAGTGTGAAACATGTGCAGCGTACTCAGAAGAAGGCGTAGTATAAAATGTTGAAGCATGTACAGCGTACCCAAGAAAGCTCAAAAGGATTCAGGAGCCTAGACAGCGTGCCTTGAAGAAACAAAACATCTAATTCTGGAGGCTGCGCAGCGTATCTAGAAAGGCAAAGTAAAAGATCTGGAGCCTGTACTGCGCTCCCAGAAAATAAAAGATAAGAAGCCTGGAGCATGTGCAGCATGCTCAGAAGAAGAAGTAGTACACAATCTTGAAGCCTGTACAGCGTACCCAAGAAAGATCAAAAGGATTCAGGAGCCTGAGCAGCGTACCCTGAAGAAACAAAACATCTAAGTTTGAAGCCTGTGCAGCGTGCCCAGAAAGGCTAAGTAAATGGTCTAGAGCCTGTACAGCGTTCCCAGAAAATACAAGACAAGAAGTCTGGAGCATGTGCAGCGTACCCAAGAAAGCTCAAAAGGATTCAGGAGCCTGGACAGCGTACCCTGAAGAAACAAAACATCTAAGTGTGGAGCCTGCGCAGCGTACCCAGAAAATACAAGATAAAAAGTCTGGAACATGTGCAGCGTACTCAGAAGAAGAAGTAGTGCAAAATCTTGAAGTCTGTACACCGTACGCAAGAGAGATTAGAAAAAGGTTCTTCGGAGCCTTGACAGCTTGCACTTACACTATCTATTAAAATATTAGGAAATTCGGTGTTAATCTGTGAAATCTGATGATATTTCCTGAAATCCTGGAAAATTTAATTAAGATCTTTAACAGCTTTTGAAATCCCTCCGAAGTTTTGGAATCCTCGGAAATCTTACGAAATTCCTTGGAATCTTTTTAAAATATCGTGAGACCGTTTAGATACTGTAAAAACGTTACATATCTTCAAAAGTTTAGGAAAATGCTTGCAAATTTTGTAACCTATTGAAAATGCATTGGAATCTTTTAAAGTGCCCTCAAATATTTCAAATCCTTAAAACTATTTTGAACTTTCTTGAAAAACCGTAAAGCTCTGGAAACTTTCATAAAATGTTCAAAAACACCAAAAATTGTTAAAATCCTTTGAAATCTTTAAAAATCCATTGAAACTTTATGAAGCTCTTGCAAATTTCTTGGAATTGTTAAAAATATTATAAAATCCCGTTAAGAAATAATAGATCCTTTAGAGGATTATAAAAAAAAAGTTTTGGTTCTAATCATTCTGCGACGCGAATTTTTTTTCTTTGTGAACGGTGCTTTTTTCCATTGTGATTAAAAATACTTAGATACATTCTTTTTAAATTTTTTGTTATGTACTTGAAAACAATGCTTATTAGAGAAAGTGGGAGAGCGAAATTGAGGGCGTCGAAGCGCTGCTACAGGGCATAAGGTGGGTTAAAGGCAAGCTGGGGAAAGTTGAGGTGGAGGGGAGAAAGGAGAAGGAATTAAAGTTTGTGGAATTGGAGAGATGGGAAGAAAAGTTGAGGCTGATGAGAAATAAAAACAGGTACGATATCGTAAAATAAAAGTAGGTGAGAGAATATGAGTGTGGGACGAGGAGAAAGAGGTGTTGTAGGAAGTGCAGGTGTGAAGAACTAGTGAAAGTGCTGTACTGAAACGTAGCATCCAAAAATTTGATGTTGTGGGACTGGTAGAGACGTGGTTAGAGAGAAAAGACTGAGATAGCATAGAACCGAAGCTGCCAAGGGGGTATAAATCGAGTCTCCAGGGGGCGATCAGAGTGAGGGAGAAAGGAAGGGCAAGCGGTTGAATTATAACGGAGGTGAGGCATGGATTAGAGGAAGAAGTTCATGTGGAGGGAGAGGGGAAGGCTGTGCAAATGAGGGCAATGAAGATGGGAGGGGAAACGTGTAAGTTTGCGACAGTATACCATAAGGATGAGATGGAAAGGATTAAAGAAAGGGTGAACAACTTTCTAGGTGAAAGAGAGGAGAGTATGGAGATTCTGCGGGGGTGGGACTTTATTGCGAGGATGGGGAGGTAAAAAGAGAGTTTCGGAAGGAAATCCGAGGATAAGATAATAAATGAGGAGGGGAAGAGTCTAAAGGACTGGATGGACTTTAAACGCTGGACGGTGGCGAATGGTATCGTGACAGGGGACGAAGAGGCAGAATACAAATATATAAGTAGGGTAGGGGTATCGGTAATAGACCATTTAGTCATGAATATGCAAGGGTGGGCCGAGACGGAGAGATTCGCAGTAGAAGGGAAGGCAGTACACACCATCGGCCACTAGCGTTTTGGATAGAGCATTATCAGGAGCAGTTAGAAAAGATACTCTTTCAAGGAGAGTCTGTGGAGGAAATATGGGAGGATTTGAAAAAGAATGTGAAAGGGTGTGTGCAAAATAAGTTATCTAGAGAAAAGAAGAAGAAAGGAATGGTAAAGACGTGGTGAGATAGGGAATGTAAAAAGATGAAAAGGAAGATGAAGAGGAAGTACAGGAAGTGGAAAGGAGAAACTGCGAAAAGGGAAGAGTATGTAGAAATAAGGTAGGGTTTTAGATTAATGTGTAAGAAGGAAAAACAGGAAAAGATGAAAGATCTTAAAGAGGAGTTGGAAAGTGTTAAGACAGAGGGGGACGTATGGAGGATAATAAATAGTTTAGGAAGCGTAGAGTGGGGATAAGCAAAATGATAGGGAGTGAGGAGTGGAGGGAGTTTTTTTAAAGAATCGTTTTAGGGATCATATTCACGTAAGAGAGATATTGGGAGTAGAAGAACGAGGGAGGTACGGGGGGAGGAGTTGAATAACGAGGAGATAGACAAACAGACAAGGAAGTGGAGAAGCTCAAAGGCAGAAGGGCTGGAGAAGGTAGAAAGCGAAGCGTGGCTATTTACTACATAAGAGGTTAGGGAGAGGCTGAAGGTGGTAGTGAAGAAAGTATAGAGGGAGGAGGGATTCCCAGAAAAGTGAAAAGAGGGTAATAGTACCACTGTACAAGAAAGGAATCTATCAAAGGCACTATCAACAATATCTACGTTCTGTAGCACGAGGTTCATAGAAAATTACCAAAGAAGGGGGCGAAAATTTACGCGTTCTTTGTGGATCTCAAAGGCGCGTTTCCTTCGATAGACAGGGGGAGGTTGTGAGAGGTGATGGAGGAGAGGGGAGTGGGGAGAGGTCTGATCGAGAAGGTAAGGGAGGTATATGAAGAGACGAAAGATAGTGTGAGAGGAGGGGAGGGAATTTCGGAGGATTTCTTTATGGATAGGCTATTGAGGCAAGGCTTTCCGCTTAGCCCAACGCTTTTTAAAATATAAATCGCTGATATGGACAGTAACCTAGCAGCCAGAGTGGTAGGAGAAGTTAGGATAGGAGGAGTTAGGGTAGAAGAAGTTAGGAAATGATTGAAGTTGAATGCGAAAAAGTCCAAGGTTATGGTGTTCAGGAAAGGAGGTGGAAGGGATAAGGGAGGTGCGTGAAAGTGGAAGGGAAAGGTGGTTCAGAAGGTGAAAGAGTGTGTGTCCCTAGGTTTCCTGTTTCGGAGGAATGGGGAAGTGGATCGTCATATAAAAGAGATTTTATGGAGTGGAGGTGTAGGGATGGAAGGAAAGTGCGGAGATAAATAGGATACAGGAGAGGTATCTAAAGTGGACACGGGGGTTGGCAAGGAACACGCTTAATTATATTGTCAGGAGAGAGGCGAGGAGAAGGAGTTTATGGATTAGAATGGGGCTCAAGTCTGATTAAAATTGTAAGCTCTGGACTAATTTCTCCAGAAAATTTTTTTTTCTATCGTTTGCGACACGGCACTGGACCGCCTAAATCGCCACATGGAGAAATATGGAATGGAGGCGTCGAGTAATTCGTAATTTTTTATTAACGCACCTTCTTCGGTTATCTGCTTTCCACATTAAATTATAAATAGTATCGTATTCACCAACAACAGTAATGGAAGACTACTTATCAAGCATTTTGATAAGAACGTAATTAATAAATATTCTTCTAATTGTACCAGTGTATCTTATACTAGTCGCTGTCTAATTTGTCTATATATATTATTTTCCTACGATAAGTCAGCATACGCTGATGATAATCACACAAATTAATGAAATTTGCAACAACGGTAAATTCACTTTGCTTTCATTATATACAGAAAATAATGGGAAAATAAAAAAAATATGGAAACAAATACTTGAAGAATTATGAGCGATGGAAGCTTTATATGTTACGTGGAACAAAGAAAGCAGCCTTAGGACCTAAAAACGATTTTCCGGTTTATCTTGATTCTGAGTAATTAAGATATCCCCTAACAAATAAAAAAATCTGCATTGGTCCATTGAATCACGGTCATCGACAATCTGCCTGCTCCCAAGCACCTTCAACTACTTGAGTCATTCTGCATGGTTAGAAACTTCCACCTTTTTCAATAATGCATCGTTTTAATTATTCGTATCTCGCTGAAAGATAATGACTATCACAATCAGCCATATATGGAATACTCGAATCCAGCAATGTTCTTGATCACTGAAAAAATAAATCATACGCGGTAGACCTTCCTCTACCCTCAACTATCAACCATCCTACTAATACTTAATTGCTTACGCAAGGTATGTCCGAAAACTCAACGAAATGATCACCATTCGAGCCATCAAACCTAATATATACTGCTCTCTATCAATAAGACACAATAAACAAATAAGTTGCAATTAAGCAATCAACATTTAGACAACTGTCGCTAGCCATCCTCCTTCTTTCAATCAGAGTACAGAGACCTTTCGACACTCTTCCAGCCATAGCAGTCTGATGCCGTCAAGCACATCTTTACTCTAAAAACTCCCCACCCAACATCATAGCAAATACAAAGTCATTGTGCTGCTGCAACGGTATTCAACTGATACGAAAATCTGTATTCATATCTGGAAACAAAGACTGTACATTCCTGAATCAGTTTGTTGCAAATCAAACCGACACCATCGAGCCCAGTGTGACCCAATATAATCAAAACTGATCTCGTTCGTCAATAGCGCCCCCTGACAATCACCTTTTTTGAATACAACCTGTGCCCCAACCGAAGCTGTGACATTTAAACAGGACACCTCAAATCCAAAGTAACACACACAACAATGATACCCCAAAAGAGAAATTCCACCGCTATAGCAACTCAACTGAAAAAAGAAAGAAGAATGCTCCATTTCCACTACAGCAAAACAAAGATCCTGTCTGGATTCTTGGGAAGACCGAAACCTATCTTCGGTTCGCCGATTGCTGATTCCCAGATCGCTCCATCAGTACCACATGTACACACAATCGTATGTCAAATCGTATAATCAGAAACACCACAGGGTTTAAATTCAACCAATGGTTGTTTTCAAAATGCCTCTACCAAGCACTTCCGAAGGACTGCAATTATGTCCAAAACAGGCCCCCACCATAGGCCGCAAGCAAGGACACTCATATAGCCTTCTGGACCATCATTTGATCTCCCATCGCTATATCGGCATTCTATAACTCCTGATAATCTACATTGATTTTATCTGTTGTTTCCAGGAGGACACGCAAGGTCACGGGGTTCAAATCGAAGACTACGCCTTCTTTGCTCACCGACCATACAAGAGGAATGATTAACATCAAGAATAAGCTTATCAAGCCCTACACTTCAAAATGCAGCCAGTTAGCAGAATGTAAGCTGTAAGTGTTCAGGCCACGACCTCTAGCTCAGAATCCAAGTCTCTCCCAACTGGAGGCACACATACACTAAATCTAAGGGGGAATCCCAAGTTGAACCCAAGGCTACATTACCTGCAACAATCATCATAACTTGGCAAATCTTTACCCACAATAAATGTTTGCACGTCTGCCCCTCTCGTGCATCATCAACAGGGTCACTCTCTCTCCCACCAGATTGACAATCAGAACTGGCTGGCCGTCAGAACCGTCACCACCACTGCATCCTCTTCTAACATGTAACTAGCCTCCCCCAACGCTTTATCAATGATCAATCGTTACACTCCAAGTACACTCAAACCACCTTCTATTTTATATAGAAAGATAACCTGCTCGAAAACAAAGGTGAAACCCCAACCGGAAATCGCTTTTTTCAAATGCTCCCGACAAAACTGAAAAAAATTAGTTCTTGTCACAAATTTTAATTGACATGATTATATTCGGTATTTTAAAAACGACAAAAACCTTTTTTGCAAATTAGATTTGGACATATCTTTTATTTTGCGCTGCAACATATCATCAAAATGTAATAGAAATCATGATAATCTGATTCCTTCCAAATGTTTCGTTTAAATTTCATTCCGCGAAATTGCCTGACTAATTTTTCATTTTCGCTGACCATTAAAATTAAGAGTTCAAAATTCTAATTTTGTAACATTTACAATAAAGAATCTTTTATTAATGGAATAAAATAATTCAAAATTTGATCCTTTACGTATTTTATGTATTCTCGGGGCAGTAAGCATTAAAGTTCTATGCGAGCCCTAATTATGTATGATGATTTGACTGGCTTAAAAAATCTTCTGTACAGAGGATCCTCATTCGATATTGGTGCAGTCACATTGGCAATCTCGCCATCTATCCGTACTTTAACTTTTTGATAATAGTCAAGGTTTTCCTCCTCAGCATAGGGAATAGGAGAATTCCCTTTAGGGACCAATAATGGACAAAAACCATCATATCGGATTATTCCAATGACAAACTTATAATTCTCATCTGCCACTACTTCGTAAGTGCCTGCTCGTAAAGGGTAAATACGACCCCGATTCCGAAAACTTTCATAATGTCTTACAACATCAAGTTTGATTGGATGAGGATGTACTGCAACAGGATCGAATGGCCAAACTAATTCTGCAAAAAGAAAGTACAAGACAGAAATTATTTATCGTATTAAATAATAAATTAATTTAACCCTTCAAGGACACTCGGGGTCACTCTGACCCCACCGAAACTTCACAAAGGACACTTGGGGTCACTGAGACTCCCCGAAAACCGGCGGTGGACAACGAGGGATTTTGGAACTCTGAATTGCACCAGAGAACTGAGATTCGCTTGCTGCCGTCGTTGTCCAGAAATTGAGATTCTCGTATTGAATTCAGTTCCTGTCTTTCCACTTGCTGTCTCCAATAGTCCGGGAACCTGGTTAAAAACCTTGAAAGCCTCCAGAGCCAGGGATGCTTTCTGATCATCTTCTTCAGGCTTTGGGAATGAACTTAGTCGCCTTAGAGCGATACCTTGGTCTGCACTAGTAATCCTTATAAGAGAGGAAGTGAACTCACATCCTCTAACAGGGCCCTCAACGCTATAGCACTGGCAAAAAAGCCAGCCTACTCAAGACTCCCGCGAGAGGACGCGAATCAGGTCTGGTTGTCCCTGATTTGTTGCATTATGTTTTGCCAAATGCGGACAATGCAGACAATCAGTTCCGATCTGTAGGGACTCACCCGTGTTTTCAGTCGTTCAGCAGCCACGCAGCTTCTAGTCAGCTGGGCGTTTAGGATCCTCGTGTCCTGATTAATTTAGATGAGTCCTGTTTGTGCTTCGGCTGTTGCTTCTGGACAAAAAATCCAGACAAAAGTATCGCTTACTTTTGCTCTGACAGCAATTTTAAGTCGATCGGGTCAGCGAGACCCCATGTGTCCTCTACGGAATTATTTAGAGATATCCTTTAAGGGTTAATAAATCATAGTTTCAGTTTAAGCGAAAAAGAATAAATAAATTATGCCTAAATTTCCATTTCTAGAACATTCCTATAATTACGTAACAAAATTGAAAAACTACATTTTTGTCGGGTGGACGTTATTTTAAATAAAAATGTCATTGTTTCCCCGCTTCGCGACGTAACGCGACGTGGCGCTGTACGCGTCTAACTGCCACATGGAGCAATATGGAATTGGGGTCTCGAAAAATTAGTAATTGTGAATTAACTAATCTTTATTGGCTCAATTGTCTCTCATCAAATCAGTAGAATTTCAGAAGTATTTAGTAAAATTTCACTAATTTATAGATTTAAAGAGCACTGTGCTTTGGCAGAAATAGATTTAGTTAAATTTGAGCAATCTCGCATAAACAATAAGCACACAACACTCCGATTAATGATGAACTTTAAATTATAGATATTATCATAATTACCGGCAGGGTTATTGCAAATCATTACGATGAAAATCAGAATAACCGTCACAGTCCTCATTTTCTTGAAATCAGGGAAGCCAACTAATTCAGAATTTTGATTAGAATTGAACTAATCCATATTCTTCAAAAATTTCCAGTGTATCTTATAGAAGTCGCTATCTCATTTGTCCTTCTTAATTTTATCACCGTTGATAACTCTGTTTTTTTCACAGTGAAATTGTATAAGTACAACAGATTTATGACATTTGTAAGTGTAAATTCAATAATAATAATTTCACGAATTAGGTATAACTTTTAAATCTGGTTAATCCTCTTCACTTTAATGATAATTTTTTTATTATTATCATACCACTAAGTCAATTACCTTTCGGGCTGAGCGTAATCGATTCGATTCTAGCCTCTTTAAGTTATCGGCGATCAAGGACGTCATATCAGAAAAGCGAGAGAGGGTAGTATACGAGAAGACCAAATAAATCAGGGTACCTATAGGTTTTCGTGGTCGCTGAATTCAAATCCGTTGTCCGTTTTGTTTGACCTTGACTCTGACCTGATGGGACCAAACGGACAACGGAATCGAATTCAGCGGCCCCGAAAACATATAGGTACTTATTTAGTTAGCGAATAATTTTGTAGGTTTGACCTTTAATTGACCTTGACCCTGACCTAATAAGAACAAACGGACAACGGATTTGAATGCAGTGACCCCGAAAACCTATAGGTACCTTGACTTCATTGGTTGGCGATCAATTTTGTTAGTTTGACCTTTAACTGACCTTGACCTTGACCTGATGTGACCAAACGAACAGCGTATTCGAATTCAGCGACCCCGAAAATGTAAGAGCCACCTAGACTGGTATGTGTTGAAAATGTTCAGATTTTGTGGTCCTGTGTTCTTAACTATTTTAAAATTCAATGTGTAGAGGGGGCAGAATAACAGTTTTAGGGTCTACAAGATGTTCTTGAGGGACGCTTCATTGCCCTGGTTCGAACGAGTTACGTTCGTACCAAATCGTCTCTGCAGTCCTAACAGAATAGTAATCATTTTAAAGTCTAAAGTTTATCTATACTTTGCAACAAAGCCCTTCATGAGTGTGGTATTACAGAAATAACAACCCAAATCATGATTCTTCGGTTCATTCCAAACCATTGGCGTACAACAATTTAGGTTTGGATGAATTTCTTATCTTGCAGATCTCATCTCGGTCCCTGTACCGGATGTACGGTCATGCCCGCATCAATGGCTGATCAATTAAAAAAAGAGGTTCAAAGAGCGGGAAGCCTTGAATTGACTATTTTAGCATGACGTCATGGGAATGCAGACAACCTTTTCGAGAAAATATACTGAACGTTAAAGTAAGTCAGATCAATTTGATCTCAAACATCGGATAGTGGATTTTATTTCGCGAAACACTTGAAAAATATTATTATCCAGACCTTTATCACTTACCTTTAGGTTTAAAATATTTTCACCAAAAACTCTTATGCAGTTGCAATCTCATGTAGTTAATAGTAAAAATAGGAAAATATAAAAAATCAACAAATACGGATACGAATACGGATACAAGATTACGTAATATTTCTCACTGACAATGATAAACTGATGAATCATCCAAGGCAAGAAAACCAGAATCAAAAAAACTATTATTAATTATTTTTAATAATAAGTTGTATTAGTCCAAAATGTGGGCATTAATTATGTGTCCTGCACTGTATGGCTTGAAAAACTGTTTATCTAGAGGATCCTCTTCCAAAATGGGTACAGTCACGTTGGCAATCTCACCATCTATCCTTAATTTAACTCTTTCATAATAATCAGGGTTTCTCAATTCAGCATAAGGAATTTGAGAATTCCTTTTAGGAACCAATAATGGACAAAAACCGTCATATCGGATTATTCCAATGATGTATTCGTAATTATCATCTGTCAGTACTTTGTAGAAGCCTTCTGCTAAACCATAAATACGACCTCGAGATAGACAACTTTCGTAATGTCTAACGACTCTAAGTTGAATTGGAGGAGGATGAACTGCGGCAGGTTTAAGTGGCTTCATTAATTCTGCAAAAATAAAGTTAAGAACAAAAAGGTAAACAAAATTAACAACATGAACAAGAACTACTCTAGAGTACCTCATGGAATCCTTTTTTTAGATTTTTGGAAACCTTAAATTGTTCGCAAATTTTCAAAAAATATTTGGATTCTAGGTTTTCGAAAATATTCAAAAAAAGGATTCATGAGTCATACTAGGCCACCCGATCAAACGCCACGTCGCACTGTTTTTCGCCCAAACGCGACGTGGAACAGTATAGCATTGAGAGCACTTCGTTTTAAGAAAAAGAATTATTTGCATTTCAACGATCTCGAAAAGAAAACTTTTTGATAATTCATTAACACATTACTGCAATTAATAATGTACTTTAAATTATAGATGTTATTGTATTTACCAACAGGGTTGGTGAAAAACATAAGGGTGAAAAACAGAATAATAATCACAGTCCTCATTTTTATTAAACAAAGTAAGCTCACTTATCAAGAATTTTAATACGAGTTTAACAAATGAATATTCTTCTAATTTTTCCAGAGTATCTTATACTAGTCGCTATCTCATTAGCACCTGTAAATTATTTTAATTTTTTTATCTGTGCTTCTTTTGTACCCTGAAATCGTAAAAATTCTTTAAATTTATAGCATCATCAGGTATAATTTAAACGGACGGTAAAATTTTTTTAAGCATTCAAAAGATTAATAATAATTTGTTTGAGGTACCATAATGCTAGATCACATCATTATAATATTCGAATTATTTGAATCAGTCCAAATTTATGAATTAAATAATTCAAGCATGCTTTGAATGAAAAATCAATCAGATGCCTTCTTAAAATTTAATTCAAATTCAAATTTTTTTGAATTGGTGGCGCTGTCGTAGCTACCCAACAGGCTCTGCAATTCGACAAAGGAAACAAAGAAGAAGAAGTATTGGATAGACAGAGAAAGAGTATTATTGTTTCGAAACGAAAAAACCTGTCATTGGAACACAATCGTATCGTCTCTGTCTATCTCACATGGTAAAAAGAGAGGTCCGATCGACATCAGAAATCGGAAGTTCCAACCTCAAACTGTTTTTTTTTTTGTCGGCAGTTAATTTCATAACTATAAAAGTAAGTGATTTTCTGTTAAATAACTTCTTCGTCTAGCTGGTTGTGAAACTGCGTCGCAAGGATTATGCGATTACGCAGAAGTGCGTGCTTCCCACTTGGAGTATTTTGCGAGGTGTTTTTGTTTACGTTAATGATTCAGAATAGGGCTACATTTGTCTCCTACGCCAAAAGGAAAAGCCTTCTTTAATGGGTACTTTTACTCGATGGCGAACACTAAAGCGGGTGATGATTCTGTTCTTTCTTCTGATGAAGATTAAATTGTACTGAAGAAACATTTATTGCAAATATTTGTTGTCGTATTTTTTATTTTTATTTATAATGTATCAACAAATTACAATATAACCCTTGATAATTTGGGTCCTTACGGATATAAGATTCTAAAATTAAGCTTGATTCGTCACCGTTTGATGAAGTACCTCTGCACCAATGATGCGTTTTCGATTAAATGGTTTGTAAAACTTTTTAGCTAGAGGGTCCCGTCTCAATATTGGTACAACCACGTTGGCAATCTCGCCATCTATCCGTACTTTAACCTTTTGATAATAATCAGGGTTTTGTAGCTCTGCATTAGGAATAGGAACATTCCCTTTGGGAACCATTAATGGACATAAGCCATTCAACCGAATTATTCCAATGATGTACTCGTACTGCTTGTCCGTTACTACTTGGTAAAATCCATCTACTAAAGAGTAAATACGACCTTCATTCCTAAAACTTTCGTAATGTCTAACACTTGTAAGTTTAATTGGAAAAGGTTGTACAGCGGCAGGGTCAACTGGCTTAACTAATTCTGCAAAAAGAAAATATAATCTGGAAATTATTTGTTGTAATTTCTATTAAATTGATTCCATAAACCATAGTTCAAGCTTAACAAAAATTAACACACAATGCTTTAATTTCCATTTCTATAACCTTTTTCTTATTAATACATAGGCCCTGAATAAATTTGTACAGTTTCAGTAAACAGTTAGTTGTTTTAAATTTTAAGAAAACTTTGTAAAACCTTAAACATTTTTGTTTGCAACGACTAAATATTGCGTGTCACATCGCAAAAATAATTAATAATATTTTGATCATATTTAAGTGGATCAAATAAAGGGAAAGAAATAGAATTTTCTTTAAGCTGATCCAACAACAAGGGTAATCGCTGTTAGGGTGGTGGACAGAAAAGGATAGGGTCCGCAGGGGTTCCGACTGCCACATTGGTTCTTCGATCCTACGAGAGTATGGAAAGAAGAGGGGAAACCCTAAATATTTTTTTCAGTCTGATCATACGAGTGGATTGAGTGTGGGTTTGGGTATCTTAATTCAATTTAACACTACTCTCTGCTCCTACGGAGAGGATCGTGAGAGGAAAGCCTGACATTAGGCATGAAACCAAACTAGGCTCTAATCCTGCGGCGAGAATAATTTAGTTAAACTCCGATCCTACAGTAAGGATAGTGAGTGGGTATGGGTTTATCTAAATGGCATTGTTCTCCAATTCTACGGTGAGGATCATGGGAAGGTATTAGGTTTAATTAAAATAATTCTTTCTCCGATCCGACGGTGAGGATCGAGATCAAGGGTCAGGTTTAATTAACTTAAATCGTTCTCCAATCCTACGGTGAGGATCATGAGAAAGGATTAGTTTTAGTTAAATTTAATCGTTCTCCGATCCTAACGGTGAGGATGGACAGAAGGGACCCCGATGTCAAATGGATAGTTCAATTGATCTCCGAACCTACGGTGAGGATCGTGAGATGGGATTAGGTTTAATTAAAATAATTCTCTTTCCAATCCCACGGTGAGGATCACGAGAAAGGATTAGGTTTATTGAAAGCTGGTCGTTCTCCGATCCTACGGTCAGGATCGAGGGAAAGCGTTAGGTTTAATTACCTTTAATCGCCTTCGATTCTACGTTGAGGAGCATGAGACGGTATTAGGTTAAATTAAATTCAATCTTTCTCTGAACCTACGGTGAGGATCGTCAGAAGGGACCCCGATGTCAAATGGATAGTTCAATTGATCTCCGTACCTACGGTGAGGATCGTGAGAAGTGATTAGGTTTAATTACACTAATTCGTTCTCCGATCCCACGGTGAGGATCGAGATCAAATGTGAGGTTTGATTAACTTAATTCGTCCTCCAATCCAACGGTGAGGATCATGAGAAAGGATTAGGTTTAAATAAATTTAATCGTTCTCAGAACCTACGGTGAGGATCATCAGAAGGGACCCCGATGTCAAATCGATAGTTTAATTAAACTACGATCCTACGGTGAGGATCGTGAAAAGGGATTAGATTTAATCGAACTTAATCGTTTTACGATCCTACGTTAAGGATCGAGAGCAAGAGTCAGGTTTACTTAACTTAAATCGTCCTCCGATCCTATGGTGAGGCTAATGAAAAAGGATAAGGTTTAATTAAATTTAATCGTTCTCCGATCCTACGGTGAGGATCGACAGAAGGGACCTCGATGTCAAATGGATAGTTCAATTGATCTCCGAACCTACGGTGAGGGACGTGAGATGGGATTAGGTACCATTAAAATAATTCTTTCTCCGATTCTTCGGTGAGCCTCGAGATCAAGGGTCAGGTTTAATTAAACTTAATCGTCCTCCGATCCTACGGTGAGTATCACGAGAAAGGATTATGTTTATTGAAACCTGATCGTTCTCCGATCCTACGGTGAGGATCGAGGCAAAGGGATAGGTTTAATTACCTTTAATCGCCTTCGATTCTACGTTGAGGATCATGAGACGTTATTAGGTTTAATTAAATTTAATCGTTCTCCGAACCTATGGTGAGGATCGTGAGATGGAATTAGGTTTAATTAAAATAATTCTTTCTCCGATCCGACGGTGAGGATCGAGATCAAGGGTCAGGTTTAATTAACTTAAATCGTCCTCCAATCCTACGGTGAGGATCATGAGAAAGGACTAGGTTTAATTAAATTTAATCGTTCTCCGATCCTACGGTGAGGATGGACAGAAGGGACCCCAATGTCAAATGGATAGTTCAATTGATCTCCGAACCTACGGTGAGGATCGTGAGATGGGATTAGGTTTAATTAAAATAATTCTCTTTCCGATCCCACGTTGAGGATCGAGATCAAGGGTCAGGTTTAATTAACTTAAATCGATCTCCGATCCAACGGTAAGGATCACGAGAAAGGATTAGGTTTAATTCAATTTAATCGTTCTCCGATCCTACGGTGAAGAACGTGAGCAGGGATCCCGATGTCAAATGGATAGTTTAATTAAACTCCGATCCTACGGTCAGGATCGTGAGAAGGGATTACATTTAATCGAAATTAATCGTTTTACGATCCTACGGTCATCAAGGGTCAGGTTTAATTAAAACTAAATCTTCCTCCAATCCTACGGTGAGGATCATGAGAAAGGATTAGTTTCAGTTCAATTTAATCGTTCTCCGATCGACAGAAGGATCTCGATGTCGAATGGATAGTTCAATTGATCTCCGAACCTACGGTGAGGCTCGTGAGATGAGATTAGGTTTAACTAAAATAATTCTTCCTTCGATCCCACGGTGAGGATCGAGATCAAGGGTCAGGTTTAATTAAGTTAAATCGCCTTCGATTCTATGTCGAGGATCATGACACGGTATGAGGTTTAATTAAATTCAATCGTCTTCCAATTCGACGGTGAGGATCGTGAGAAGGATCCCGATGTCAAATAGATAGCTGAATTAATCTCGCGATGCTATGATGAGAATCGTGAGAAGGGATTAGGTTTAATCGAATTTAATCGTTCCCTGATCCTGCGTTGAGGATGGTGAGAAGAGATTAGGTCTAATTAATTTTAGTCGTTCTCCGATCCTACGGTGAGGATCGAGGGGAAGGGTTAGGTTTAATTAACTTTAGTCGTCCTGCGATCCTACGGTGAGGATCATAAAAAGGTAGTAGGTTTAATCGAATTTAATTGTTCCCCGATCTTACGGTGAGGATCGTGAGAAGGGATTAGGCTCAATTAAATTCAATTGTTCTCCGATCCTACGGTGAGGATCCTGAGAAGGGATCACGATGTCAAATGGATAGTTCAATTATTCTCCGAACCTACGGTGAGTATCGTGAGAAAGGATTCGATTGAATCGAATTTAATCGTTCTTCGATCCTACGGTGAGGATCGTGTGAAGGGATTAGGCTCAATTAAATTAAATTGTTCTTTAATTCTACGGTGAAAATCGTGAAAAGGATCCTGATGTTAAATGGATGATTAAATTAAACGCGTGGCATAAAAAAAGAAGAACACCTTTTAATCACGAAGGAGCAGATCCGGACATGGTGACGACATATCAGGGGTTCCTCGGGCGTCCCCGGGAGTCTTGACGAAGCTTAGTAGAAAATGTAAAGAGGGAGGTCAGAACTCCGGGAACAACTAGTTTTTAGGATGAGGATTCACAATCAAATGATCACTGAGTTCTTCTGCTTATTCAAATTCACATTTATTTCTCTCGAGAAGCAAGGAAAAAGGTATACCGAAAGGATACTAATCCAAAACAAAAAAATTCATTCCAAGGAACACACTTACACATTGATTATTCTTTAGTGGCTCACTTTTATCTAATTGAATTAGTAGAATTGCACTGGTACTTATTGAAAATCCATCAATTTCTAAATTAAGAGAGCACTGTGCGTTGAGGGAAAAAATAGTTAATTGAATTTGAACGATTTCTAAGAGCAAATAAGTTACATTTTTACTAATAATAATACACCTTAAATTATAGATATTATTATATTTACCAACAGGGTCAGTGACAATCACTAAGATCAGACACAAAATAAAAACCACAGTCTTCATTTTTTTAAATAAAAGGAGCCAACTTATCAATAATTTTGATCAGTTTATCAAATGAATATTCTTGAAATTATTCCCGTGATTCTTATACCAGTTTCTGACTTATTTGTGCCAGTAAATTATTTATCTTTGATAACTTTGTTTTTCACACTGTAATCGTATAAATACTTCTACATTATGACAATGCATAGGGATTAAAACAAATTCTTACGCAATGAAAAGATAAATCACTTTTTGGAGGGATTGTGGAGATTGAAGGTTAAGGTAATAAAAGTTTATTTATGCACATTTTTTCATAGTATTTTTTATGATTTTCTATAATGTATCATCAAAATATAATATAAGCCATTATAATTTGCGTTTCATCTTAAACAATTTTCTAGAAAGCGATTTGAGAAAAAGTGTGACTGAAAGAGACTGCGTGACAGCCCTCATTATTCTTGACTTTTTTCTTTTTTTTTTTGTAATCCCTCACCTGACTTTCCGGGATCAACAAAATTCCCTGACGATTCCCTGATTTCCAGGTTTTCCCTGACCTGCGATGACCCTCAATGTATCATCAAAATACAATACAAACCATGCCCAGCTAAACATTCCTGTACAGAAACCTCGGAGGATCCTAGGCATGTTGCTGGACGCGATCCTGCACACGAACCTGCACAGGTAATGCTAAAGGTTCCTGTGCAGAAATTTGCATGATTCTGCAATGGAACCTGTAACGGCAAAGGGATCTTTGAATGATGGAATATAGGCTTCTGTTCCATTGCGAAGTAAATGATGGCTCGGGAGCTATAAAGTTGCTTTCCTTTTATTCCCTTGAAGATCCAACTTCCTATCGAGAGAGCCTAGCCACTAGCGAACCTTTGCGGATTAGCTCCTATTTAGGTTTATGCATAGGATCCTGAAGATGTCCCTGTACATGAACCCACATCTAAGACCACTCTACGAAGCAACATGTACAGGATCATTTAAAGGTTAGCTTGCATACAGGTTCCTTTTCAGGATCATGAAAGGTTCCCTTCAACATATTCCTGTACAGGAACCGTCAAGATTACATGTACAGGTTCGTCTTCAGGTTCGTGTCCAGCAACATGTCCAGGATCCTCCGAGTTTCCTGTGCAGGAATTCAGTTGAGTTATAGTTCTACCTCGGCACCCATTATGCGATTTGGATTGAATGGCTTGAAGAAGAGTTTATTTAGTCTATCCTGTCTAGATATTGGTACAGTCACGTTGGCAATCTCGCCATCTATCCTTACTTTTACTTTTTCATAGTAATTAGGGTTTTGTAGCTCATCATGGGGAATACGAACATTGCTTCTGGGAACCAATAATGGACAAAGACTATCAAATCTGATTACTCCAATAATGTACTCGTGTTTCCTATCTGTTACTACTTGGTGAAAACCACTTCCTAAAGGGTAGATATGACCCCGTCTCAGAAAACTTTCGTAATGATCAGCGACCTTGAGTTTAATTGGAAAGGGATGAACTGCTGCAGGGTTCACTATCCAAACTAATTCTGCAAAAGAAAATTATAATTTAGAAATTATTCATTGCATTAACTATTGAATTAGTTTAATCAATTATAGTTTAGTTGCAATAAAAATTAATTAGTACATCATGCTTCAATTCTCACTGTTTGTAAACTTCGTCTAATTAATATATCAGTCCTGAATAAATTGATATCGTTTCGCAAAATATCTATAGTTGATTCCACAAAAAATGAGCCTATTCATGAAAAAATGGTTAATATTTGCATTTGTTTAAGCAAATGGTTTTAATAATTAGTAAACAAGAACTATTCTGAACTAATTTCAGTCAGCCATTCATATCAGATATATTTTATAACTGGAATTAAAGATTTATTTGAATTTAAACGATCTCAAAGAGCCAATAAGTATACATTCCTGTATTAAGTAACACAATTTAAATTATAGATGTTATTGTATTTACCAACAGGGGAAGTCAAAATCACCAGGGTGAAGCACATAATAAAAATCACATTTCTCATTTTTTTAATAATAGAAGCCAAATTATCATGAATTTCAATAAGAGCTTGAATAATGAATATTCTTGAATTTGTCCCAGTGTATCTTATACTAGTCGTCTCATTTGTCCTTCTAAATTATTTGCCTTTTACGTCACTTCTTGGCCTCACTAAAATCATACAAATAGTTGAAATTGATAAGATTATAGTTTATAATTCAGAGGGATCAAAAATCTTTTTACGCAATGGAAAAATAAATAATTTGCTGTGAGGCACAATGCTGTTAGGTCACATTCTTTTATAATAATTAAATAATCTAAAGAGTAAGCGAGCAAACCTTATTAATTCATTTTTTGTATACATTTAGATAATAATAATTGTTTCTGCATATTTCGAATATCATGAGTTGGATCATGAAACTTGAGTTTACAAATATACATTTTTCTTTTCGAATATTTTATTTTTCTGTCATTTTACAGTGCAAGAAATTTTATTTTGCCGGATTTTCTCAGTTGTCTTATTTATTCAAAATAAAAAATAAAAATTTACTTGTAGCTATGGGTGTTTTTATGATGAATATTTGACACTTTAAAGTTTTTGAATTTCAATTGCAACAAGTTTAACTATCCTATCCTGTAAAATACCATGGCGCCTTTGCCAAGGTACCGGGCGCGTCCCTGGGTTTGGGATAGGTATCTCTAGGATACCAGGTCGCCTTTTAGAGTATTGACACCTTACCTTCGCATTCAGGGCTCTGCGGGAGTCAACATGGAGACCAAAAAACAAACTAACAAAACCGGAGCATATGCAAGGAGATGGGCACGCTATGACGTGGTATTTTTGCCACAAGGTGTTGGATGGGCCGCCGGAAAGAAGGTGAAGAAGTACAAGAAGAAGGCCAACACGAAGAAGGACATGAGCCATACTGGGTCTTAGACGGAAGACACCGTGGAAGCTCCACTCCCCATCATGGGAAACAAAGGAGGGAGCCCACTCTAAGTTCCGCTGAGGCAAGTCCTTCCAAGCAAGTGCTCCCAACACCGAAAACCAGAAGAAGGAAGCGCAGAGGCGAGCTCGAACAGAGGCTATTTTCATAAAACCGGCCGAGGGTTCGAGCCACGCCCTTGGTGTAAAAATCAAGGGTGTCAGGCAAACCAGAAATGGAGAGGTCCTTGTGGAAGTAGGACCTTCAGAGGATGGCAGATCGAAGCTCTTCGCTGCCAATAAAGGAGCTTTAGATGATGGGAGCAGTGTGCGCGAGCTCATCTCTCGCACCAAGATCGGAGTCTTAGACCTTGACACCACTGCTTGTGCGGAGGTAGTTAAGACTGTCGTAAGAAGACACTTTGGTGAATCCAAGATCATCCAAATTAAGGTGAGCTTAACAAAGAAGACCTTCAGAGGGAATCTGAAGGCTTTCGTTGAAATGAAAGAAGAACCATCGGCAAGGCGTACAGGACACCTAAAGGTGGGATAGGTGTCCTGTCGAGTAAGCGAGAAGATGAACGTATTACGATGCTCTCGCTGTCTTCGCCTTGGCCACATGGCGGCGAACTACGAAGATCTCGATAGGACGAGAGCTTGCTGGAGGATTTCAAAAACAAAAGATATAGTTTTTGCAAATGTTTTCACAGTGTTTTTTATTTTTCTCTATAATTTATAAACAAAATACAGAAAATAAAAATCATTAAACTGATGAAGTCAACGTTCTATCAAGGCACCAATTATGCGTGCTACATTAAATGGCTTAAAAAATTTTTTATTTAGAGGATCCTGATTCAAAATTGGCACAGTCAAGTTGGCAATCTCACCATCTATTCGTACTTTAACTCTTTGATAATTATCAGGGTTTTCTCGATCAGCATAGGGTATAGGAGAAGTTCCTTTAGGAACCACTAATGGACAAAATCCATCAAATCGGATTATTCCAATAATGTACACGTAATTCTTATCTGTTAGCACTTGGTAAAAGCCTCCTCCTAAGGCGTAAATATGACCCCGCCACAGAAAACTTTCATATTGATAAACACTAAGTTTGATTGGTTCGGGGTGAACTGCGGCACGATTCACTGTCCAAAGTAATTCTGTAAAAAGTATCTTTCAGTCAGAAATTATTTATTATATCAGCTTTATTGTAGTCATGCAATAAATCATAGTTTAATCATGCTTAAATTCCCATTCCTATAGCCTTCTTTTATATTAATTCATATATCAGCCCTCAATAAATTCATCAAGTTTCTCTAAGATATTAGTAATTTTCCCCTAATGAAATGGTAAATACTTCATCTAATCGAAAAATTCGATTACACTAAAGGCAAAGTGCCATTGTGCATCGCCTAATCCGAGACGTGGCATCATATGGAATGGAGGAATCAAATAATTAGTAATTTTTCATTAATTAATCTTGA
>CAKNWT010327550.1:981-32868 GCA_932066315.1 Andricus coriarius | reverse complement strand
ATGTGCAATTCCATATTTTTCTTTTACGCTTTGCAATAAACTTCTTGTTGTAATTCAAATCAAAACTTTGACAAGTCATTTACAGGCCTGGTCCTCCTGATTATTCCATTCTTTGTTTTCTTCTCTTCTGTAAGACAACTTTTTCTTTAAATTAATTTTTTTCAAACATTGGGAAAAGAGCAGAAATAATTCACTCAAAAATATACAATACTATTTAAAAAATTATTCTTGTTCAGGTTCATAACTAAAAAGTCAAAACAAAACTAAAGATCTCATAAAAAATCAACTTTTTAGCATTCCTCCAAGAGAAGATAGTTATATACAATAATTAATTGTTCAAATGAGCATCTTTGTTAACTTGCATTAATTATTATCTCACTAAGTGAAACATGTACACAAAGCTTAACCCTTATGTTGTCACTCAAAAAAACTCACAGCATCTGCCACCCGCACGGAGAAAAATGGTTAGTCATTCTGAAAATCTAGAGTGTCAGACTGACTTTATTTCAGTTTCAACTATGGGACAGCCCCCTAGATAGTCGAGCGTACGATCCATGGTGTGTCAAAATTTTATGGTTAGCTTCACTATCCCAGAGTGTAGAGTTTACGATCCTGGAGTTTGAAACTGATTATCTCCGGAATTTTAGTTTGATTATTCTGTAGTGTCAACTTGGTCAACTTTATAATCTTTTGTCCTTCTTCTACCTACATATATATATTCCTTAGAGTAAGAGAGACAAAAGAGACGGAAATTAAATTAATAAATGAAGCCTGAAAAACATGAAAATTGATATAAAATCGATCAATTCTTAAAGCATCTTTATTATTTTTGAAGAGTAGGATGACTTGAGACATGATTGTATATGTATAAAAACGTTGACACCATAATACTTTGAACACGAGAGGCTAAGGAAACGGCGTCACTGCACTGAATTAAAACATTAATACTGGACAATTTAGAAAACAATATAAATGCTTATTACTAATCTCGCAAGTCTTGTTTCTTTCTTAACGAATTACGAAATGCTGAGCACATTTTCGGTCGAAAATGTTGAGAATACGCACTAATTAATGAGTGACGCCTTTGTCCTTAATCCCTCGGAAATATCCAATTTGGCGTTCAAAATCAGAACGAAAATCACTCAAGCCACTCTTCAACATGTTCTCCACATTATATTCACTCTCGACACATGTTTGAAGTATCAAAACATGGTTGAAGCTAATTAACAGTGTTGTAAGACACGGCTAACGTGACACCGAACGTCAGCCGCTCCAAAAATGCGTTTCGGGTGTCGGGTGTGTTCGCTCGGCGTTCGGTAGAGGTCGTGACACAGCTACTTCTGTTTGACATTCTGGAGTGTCGATTTGACTATACTAATAGTGAGTCTGAATCACCTATGATTATTCAAACAGAATATAAAATTATGGTCTGCCTGACTATGAAGAAAAAATTGTGGGTGGTACTTGAAACTATTTAGATTATCAAACTGACCATCTAAGTTTTGACACTTCAAGTTTGACTATCCATTTTTCTCCGTGCGGGTACCTGGGTACCCCGCCCACGAAATTGTTGTTAGAAGTCCATTGTAACTTGAAATAACTATGTGTATTCAATCAATATTTAATTATTTATATTCGAGGGAGGTTTTTCTACCTGAATATCACAATTTAATTATTCATTAATTATTCGAAAGCGACGAAAAACCAGGAAGTCATGCGTCGACTGCAATAAGCCCGTTTGTGATCAATACACGGCAAAAATAACTAAATGTTTGCATTGTAATAAGTAAATCAATTTGATTTATGTAAAAATAGGAATTAACTTTATTCTATGCATTTTTCTAAACAATATTTGTATATTATTGTTCAAAAAATGAAAACTCCATGATTTTTGTTCAACGATTACATCGCAAAGTGTAATTGTTATTATTATTATTATAAACAGTACATTACATCAATAAACAATTAAAAATGTATATATTTTGTTATTCATAAAATAATCCATATTTACTTTATATATTATTATAACAAACTTTATTTTTATGATATACTGTACGAAAATTATGTTTCTGTTGGGGTACCCGGGTACCCGGATGGCTGAGTCGTGCTTTTTTTTCAATCGCAAAATATTTCAAGCGAAAAAATTTGTAAAAATATGTGCAAAGCAAATTTCGATAGAGAATCGGTTCAATCATGTAGGTTCGAAAAGCATTAGGCCTATCTTTATTAGAAAAAAAGTTATTTAAAAAAACGTAGACCGATGGGTACTCGGGTACCCGGGTGGCAACACAATGGTTAAGAGTTCAGAAAAAATCGCAACTTTTTAGCACTTATCTAAGAGAAGATAGGTATAAACAAAAACCGCAACTATCTAGTATTAATAAAGAATAAGGCAGTTATAAACAATAATACTTTGTTTAAATGATTATTTTTGATAAATTGAAATAATTATTATCTCACTCCCATTGAAAAGTAACCTAATAGTTAAAAATTTCAGAAAAAATTGTGAAAAAACTGAAATTTTCTAGCATTATTCGAAGAGAATATTATTAAGCGTGATATTTAATTATTGAAAGAAGACTTCGCAGATCCTCGCAGAAAGAAGCCGAACCTGCTAGCATTACAAAGAACTAAAATAAATGCCACCGGCCACATCGCGTAAATCAAAACGCGCTTGCGCAGCTGAATATAGTAAACACTTATATGAATTTTAGTATACAGAAACTATGAAATTCATATACGTGAAAGAAACTTACTGTACACTTAATAAATTTAGTATACATATAACTTTATAAAAGAAATGTAGAATACGTAAGTATACTTAAATTACAAAGTGTAATGAATTAAGTAAACATATAGGAAATTGTATATGTCCGTGTATACTAAAATTGCAAACATTTCTAAAGGTGCAGTATACAGACATGTATTTTCGAGAACATTCTCTTCACTATTATTCACGACCAAATGGATTACACTATACTAGTCTTGTGTCAATGATTTCTCATCTCAATTATTAGATTTCCGAAAAAAAGTTTATTTTTCAATTTTAATATCATAGATACATATTATTGGAGGCCCTTCAATGATATGTAGTAATATACAGACATACATTTGTGAGAAAATTCTCTTTACTATTGTTCACGATCAAATGGATTACACATATTATCGGATGATGCATAATTGGATAATACATATTAAGACAGAGATAGAAGCTTTTTTTGGAAACCTAACGATTGAGATCAGAAATCATTGACACAATACTAGTATGTAGAGTAATCCATTTGGTCGTGAACAATAGCAAAGAGAATTTTCTCGAAAATATATGTCTGTATACTAGAGTAGCGATTGATGAGTTCAACCAACTAGATAATAGGGACAACTACCCTCAAAGCCAATCTTAAGAAAATGGTTTCACTATGTGAATAGTATTGAGTAATATTATTCGTAAACTGACATGATTGACACAATGTGCATATTGCGTTTATCATACACATTCGGTGTATGTAGCACGTACGTGTATGGCGTATGTAATAGCAGGCAAAAAAGATCGAAAATACAAGACGTAAAGTAAAATCTATGAAAAAGCGTATCTATGATACTCATTTAACAGAGTTATGAGTTTAAACTAAAAGGACCCCTCGTTTCAATAGAATCGCATACTTTATATTGGCCAACAAAATATATCATTCTTTTTTAACTGTGAAGAACCATTGGGATCATGCTCGCAAAAATAGATGTTGTAACTGAGGACGTGAGTGTATTATAGGGAAAAAATTGCGGCGGTACCAAAAAGCTTTCATTGAGCATTTTTATTCAAAATTTCAACAACAAAAATTTATTCGTTTCTAATTGCCAGAATTGACTCCCCATTCTTTTAGAACCGCTGTGATATATTGTATAGTATATATTTGAAAGTTGCTTTAGCCATTTTCAAGAAAATTTAATTTTTTGATTTTTCAAAATTTGTTTATAACTTTGGTAAACAAAATTTTGTGAAGTTGGCACTTAGGAAAAACTAGTCTTTTCATTAGTCATTTTAATAAATTAGTCTTCTAACCACCCAAATGTGAACCAAATATCTGCCAGGGCAGACCAGCCATGCTTACCCAGCGATGGCCTTTGGAATTTTCATTAGGACCCCTCAATAAACCGTCTTAGTAAAAAAACCGGCTTTACCTCCTTAATATGGTAAAAAGACCTTTTTTATACGAGACTTTCGGACTATTTAAAGGCGTGTGTTCAGTAATTTTAGTTATCATTTCAATCTTTATTAAGTTGCTTTCTTGGTAATGAAATGCGAGAGGCTAACTTCCCTTGCCTTGACACGTGCCATCTTCGTGCTGAAGAGCATAAATTTGTTTCCACATAACACATATTGTTATATATTATTATTTTTATATTTTTTATATTACTGAGCTGCTATAATATATAAAAATACATATTGACAATTATAACTTAAAAAAAAAAGAGTTTTCCAAGTTCTAACTTCAAAAGTTCCCAAGAAACTTAGATTTTTATGTAGAGGGTTTGTCCTGGGCTTAAAATGACGGGAATTTATCCGGATATGTGGCCTATAAGTCCCTGTACGCAAATCCATACCCACAAAGTGGGCTTTTCTTGCGGTACGTCTTATATAATGATAAATGTTCCAATTTCGGATTACGAATAAAAAGTTAGAACATGGTTAATATTTAATATATTCATGTACACATAACAGAGGCCGAGAAAAATTAACTTTTTTGTACCCAAAGATTGTCCTAAAAACGAATATGTTGTCCAAATTTTTCCTATATACACTAGGAATCCTATTTTAGTATCTCCCATTTACGTCGTTCCAGAACTTCAGTCCTCGGCATTTTGGTGATGCGGGGACCGTGGCATGGAGAGAGAGGCGGTGCTCAGTCAAGCGTGACAAACTGCATGAGGGCAGTACTCTCAGCGCGTTAGTTATATCAGCGGTTAGCATGCATCCAAATCCAACAGAAATCGTTCATGGAACCCTGACTTTTTATGTTCAAAGCGAGGGAATGTTTCAATTTCCGTGAAGACCATTCAGGACCAGACCTGAAATCGCACTTAAATGGGATTTCCAGTGTACCAATACATATTGAATTTCGTAAAAAATCGAGTTACTGAAGTTTGAAACGATACATGCGGCTTACTTGTTTTTATAACGGTTTCTGAAAGTTAATCTTTTTTATAACGGTTTTTGAAAGGTACTCGTTTTTAAAACGATAGGTCGAAATAAGGTTGAAAATCAAATTTACAAAAAATATAATAGCAACATGTAAGCATAAAAGAAAAAGAATTTTACTATTGTTGGTTGAAAACTATTGAATTGTAAGAGGAAGCAACAAAATTATGGTTTAATTTTTGAATAATATAATTTTTATTAATTAGACAAGTCATTTATCTAATATAATTTTATATTCCAAACGATACAATTTCCGTCCTTTTTTGTAGATTAATATTTGAAAGTCCCTAACCCCTTACAATTATTTTTGCGTGAAATAAATGTGGTGTTCACACTCGCATCTAGGTTATTTGTGCGTTTATGGCCAATAAAATGCATTGGCATAAACCTACGAGTAAAGTAGATGGAACTTGCTATATAAAAAAAAAACTAGTTTCACGTATCACGTTTCGTTTCACGTATATAAAATAACTGATGAAAAGGTCTCGTATTTAACTCCCTCCACTTTCCACTTGCTACAATGCAGCAAGAGTGGTGGATCCAGTATGGATAAAAGAAAGCGAATTAGGACGCTTATTTTGAATGTGAAGTCTGCAGATGTTCACCAGACCACGAAGTGATCACTTCATATTTTAAATAATGTTTCATTTCCAAAATATTTTTGTTTAAGAGTTGTAATATTTTTCGAGTTGATGATAAAAAGTGTTTAACATCAAAAATAGTTTCTGATTTTCCTGATATCAATATTCTCCACCTTGATAATGAGACATTCTATCTCGACCATTACCACATTGTCAGTATTCGTTTGAAATTGATTTTTATCCATATAATACCGGATTTAAAAAACCACATGGATGTAGGTTGTGCGTTTTGCAAAGGTGAGTCTCAATTGTTTTTAGTGGGAGACCAAGATTTAATCATTTTGAATTTTCCGCCTAAAGTTACTTCTGAAATTGCTTTTCGATTAGAAATTTTCAGTAAAATATGGCCGACCAATCAACTGAATAGCTGAAGAGACAACAATAATACCAAGTGTATGCTCAACTTTATTTTTTTTTAATCTGCGTATAAAAAATAATTTCTCATCATAGGTGTGTTTCAAAATCAGTTTTTAATTTTAAAGGACCATTTAGTGAAGTGGTAAAATCGATAATTTTTTTATGTCGATTTTATTATTTCATTAATACAATTCACCAAAAACCTTTTATTCTAGATCAAAATTAATCTTATAGCACGCCCGCAATCATAAGTTTGCATATTGGGATCCGCCGTCCTGCAATACGCCATCAATTTTCTCAATGCGGACAAAATGTGAACTCGCGAATGCAGCTACAATGTTTAAGGTACATTTTAATTTGCGCACACAAAAAAATTTCCCAATTGTTTTTCATAGTTTAAAACAATTAGTAAATTAAACCAAGTAAAACTTAGCGGAAACTAAGTGTAACATATGGAATTTTCGTCGTATACAGTAAAAAATACACGTTTCATGTTAAAACTGTTTTTGCCAAGAAAGAACAATTATTTTACTATGTTATATAAGTTTCAGCACATTATAAGCTTCAATTAACTTATTTTAACATGAAACTAAACTCAAAATAATTTGTTATCAATTTACACGTGAAATATTCACTATCGAAAAAAGTATAATCTAAAAGTTTTTTGCTATATAATATGTTGAAACTTACATGACATATTAAAATAATTATTTTCTTGACAAAAACAGTTGTAAGAGGAAACGACTTTTTTACTGTTTATGATGAAAATTCCATATGTGACAGTTAGTTGCCGATAAATCTTTCTTTTTTGTGTTTACTAATCGTTTAAATGGAAAACAGTAGTAAAATTTTGTTAAAGAACAAATTAAAAAGCATCCTAAAACCCTACTTGGTTTTGCCAGTTCACGACACTAGCGCACCCAAGATGTCGGATCCCAACACTTTCAAAAAATTCTTAAAATATTAAACATACATTGTGGTAAAAGAATTTGTTCAAAATCTCATTTTTTGATACAATATTTTTTCTTGATATAATACAATTATTCTTAAAATTTTGTATAAATTTTAACGTAGAAATAATGATTTTCTACCTTTAAGCATCTATATTTCTTGAAATTATTCTCATTTGATGAAAAAAAAAATTTTTTGTTTTTTTTTTTCTTCGGAATTTTAACAAAAAATGTCTGTCATACTGTGATATTGCAATCTTTAATTTTGATTTTCTCGGAACGAGATCATTTGTTTTGTATCAAAATTGTTGTATCTCGGGTGAGAGTTAACATTTTGGCAAATTATTGAAAATTCGGTTTTCAATCGCTACCGAAAACCGATTTTTAAAACAGGTCAAATTGTTCCCTCCAAATTCTGGGACAATTTACTCGGAATTGGCTAACTTGTTTAGATTAAAACTTTTTTACCCTCAGGGCGCTAATCCATGCGTACATATTAACGGAGTAAGGATTCAAATACAACCAATAGAATGCCGTTTCTTGTGAACCGTGTAGGAGAAACAGCAGCGCCCTCATACGGAAACTCAATATATCTGATGCTAGTTCTTATTTTTTTTATTTTAATTAAAAATTTAATTTTTTATGGCAATCCACAGCCGAGCCTGCTTGAATTTCAGGTTAGTGTCAGATCCATTTTCTCGAACGCTCTATAATTTTTTTCAATCAAACTTTTTTGGTATTAATTCAACAATACTTCAGCTTGGGATTTTACTTCTGTTTTATCTTCAAATAGTGATTTGAATTTTACAAAATGGTTTTTCGCTCCACTGAAAAATTTCCATATGGTTGGTTATCTAGTTATGTACTATCACATTTCAATAATAATCGCTATCAAAATAAAATCCAAATTTTTTAACGTTAGGATAATTAGCTTTTAGAATTAATTTTTTAACTTCCTAGTTGCTTGATGAAAAATTATAAAAATGTTCAATGTAATCGTCGAAGTTCGCCAGTCACTGCTCAATTTTGATCGATTTCCATTATCGGTAATATTCACTCTATATTCAATTTGCATTATCCTTTCACGAGCGTTTCATAAACTAGTGGGAAAGTAACCGATTTCTTTGAAAAATATCCACATATACTGCATTTTTGCATTCCATTTATAATATTATGTTTTATAAAAATGTAGATTTTTGCCGATTTCGAAGAAAAAATTTAGAAGATTTTTAAGAATTGTGAAAGGTTTCAAAACAATAAAAAATTTTCTTAAGATTCCTAGGAAAATTGAAAATGATTTTCTATTTAAAAAAATTAATTTTAAGAAAATATTTAAAATTATTTCAAAAGATTTTTAAAATTGTAAAAAGAGAATCTGGAAGATTTTAAGGCAAATTTTTTACTTTTGCAGGATTTTGAAAGGTTTTAAGATAATAAAAAAATTTTCTTGATATTCCTGGGAATTTTTTAATTACTTTTTGTTGTAAAAAAATAGTTTCAAGATAATATTTTTAAATATTTCAAAAGAAAAAAAAATTTGATGTATAAATAATAATTGAACAATTATTAATTTCAAACTGCTTAAAATTCACATAATGAAGCTTCTAACTTAAAAAGTGTTTTGTGTAAAAAAAAAAATTAATCGTTAAAATTTTTATTTTTTACCTCAAAATTATAAAATTTTCAAAACTTGCATATTAATAGATTCATTATTCAATTTAGAACATTGAAAATGATGATTTTTATTTATATACGTAGATTTATATTTTTTTAACTGAATCTGAATCTTTGAACTTACAATTGATAAAAGTTAAAAATTTCGCAGTTTAACTGCATTTAATTTAAAATTGTTCAATTGAAAAGTATTAATTGCTTCCATTTTATATGTGTAAATTATTGAGCGTATGAATAAACAAAAATTGATTTAAACTTTTAAAAGTTTAAAATTTAAGAGTTCCACTTTCAGTGGTTTAATTTGCAGTTCAGTAATTATTACTTCAAATGAAAAAATTCTCCAGTTTTAGAGGGTTCAAATTTTTTAATTTCATTGACCGTGGAAATTTTCGCAATTCGTGATAAAACGAAAAATGACCAAAATTTTTTTTTTAAATGTCCTCCCTGTAGAAGAGTAGACGTCATAACAGGTATATTTTAATACCATTGAAATAATAATTTAAGTTCGTAATTCAGAGTAGAGAAGTTTTTAGGAGAGGCGTACAGACTTTACAGGAGAGGCTTTTAAAAAATGCATTGCTCGCTCATGCAGAGATTAATAGATACTGAACTTAACTTTTTTTTGTATCCGAAAATAATAACTAGAGTATTGATGAAAGAAAAAAGTCTGACAAAGCTGCTGATGCTTTATAATTAATTATTGAATTTTATGATGAGACCTTTTAACTTAACCTTCTCATTCTGAGCCCGAATACATTTTTAAGTAAAAAATATTTGTCTTGCAGGGCGTCCTGCGCTCGATCCTAAACTTCTCAATAATTAATTAAATTAAAGATCTAAATTCATTTTAGATGGGAGAGTATTTGTCTCCGTCTTGGTTCAAGTTTCTATGAAGGGGCAAATGTGTTTCAGGTTTTTTTTTGCAAAAGCCGCTGTTTTATCATTGCCTAGGATGTCTTTGATCAGGAAGGTCTCTTCTTCGGGGGGGCCCGTGTTGCGCTTCGGACACTTCAGAAAGCTGAAAACTCTGAAGAAGAAGTATTTTGTTCTCTGCGGTGAAGCTCCTGGATATCCTGCGTGCCTCGAGTATTATGATGACAAAAAAAAGTTTGAAAATAGACTGCCACCAAAACGCAGGATTTTTCTTCACAACTGCTTCAGTGTCAACAAATATAGCGATACCAGACATAGATATTGCATTGTTCTTAATACGATGGACGATTGCTTCTGTTTTGTATTGGAGAGTGAAAATGATATGGAAGACTGGCTTAGTTCTATGTTGTTGTTGCAGAGTGGAGGAGAATCTGACGGCAAACAATCATATCCCATCTATGGTATACATTTTTTATTATAATCTTCTCAATTTATCATTTCTACTTGACCGATTTCTGGCACTGCCTAAAAATTTGGTCCGATTTGCAAATTTTGTAGACCCGGGTCGAAACCCTTTAAATTTCAGTCGGTTGTCTGTCCGTCCGTCATTCTGTTTGTCATATTTCGTCCTTATGATTGTGGCACATTTTTTGCCCCTTAAGACTTGGGATTCGCAGTTTTGAGCCTTATGGTTTGATACTGAAGGTATTGGGCCTTAAATTTTTGTACTTTTTATTCTGGACCTTACAGCTTGAGGCTTAGGGTTTTGGGCTTCAAGGCTTGAGGCTTACGGTTATCATCTTATTTTTTGGGAAGTTATTTTTGATCATCATATTTTAAGTCTTATACTGTTGGGGCTTATGGTTCTGGGAATTACGATTGAATTATCTTAAATTTATTTTTATGAATTTGTACTTGATTTTATAACAAAAATTGAAGTACATTAAATTTAGAAGAGACCTGCGCTCCGCGATTGTTTACTATTTTGCTTCCTCGTAGAGGAAGCTTTGTAATCTTGACATCATTCGACCTCAGGAGTCCAAAAATGAGGGTTTTAAAAAATGTTCGTATGTGCTTCAACAATACACTTTTTATATTTTTCTGAAAAATCGTTTTAGATGTGAATTTTCTACAATTTTTATTATAAGGTAATCCGTACAAACGTTGGCACCTACCAATGATTGGCCTCCTCATTTAAATATGCTTATATATGAAAGAATACTCACAAGTAATACTACTAATAAAAAAAATTGTGCAGGATAAAGCGGAGTCAATTCCACAGCGTACTTGATAAGATAGGATAGTACAGTGTAGTGCGTTTAAAAGACAGAGTAATGTAAAACCGGTGATTCTGAATGAGTAAGGAATTTAAAAGAAAAGCTGCTGAGGTCAGGAGTGCCTGCATGTTGAAAATTATTATTGCTTAAATAGTTGCGATAGATTTATTGAAAACTTTTGGATTTTAATTGAATTTGGTGATTTAAACTATGCGATAGTAGTATTCTGGCCTTAAAATGATGTCTGTATATTGATTGGCCACAAATCTCAACGCAAATGATTAATATCTTTCTAAACATTTATTAAATTTGTTTAAACTTCACCTATTTAAGAAAAAAAATGTATACTACTGGAAAATGCAAAAGTTTTACATTAATTTTAATTCTTTATTAAATCACAATACTCATATGTTAACTAATATAATTAAAGGTAGATATAATTCTGATCTAAAATTTTTATTTTATCTCAGAAGAGTTTCGATTAGTTCCCCTCAATCTCAACTCAAGATAATTTTCAAGAATCTTAAAAACACAAGAATATCATTTTTGTGAATATTTTTAGTAATTCAGCTGATTACGGAAAATCTCAATCTGAAATAATCACAATCTCTTATATTTTTTCCGACAAATTGTTTTTAAGAATGATTATTATTAACTTTTATATAGATTTTTCTGATTATCATTCACTCTTGTGATACCTTAAAGCAGTTTAAACTTTAAGTGCAAATAGGAATTTTGTTTCTACGCGAAAGTGACATTTGAATTGGTTTACTTTAATTGTTCATCAAAATAACATTGAGGTTATCTGTAGCCATTCGGGTGATAAACGGTCTGAATTTAAAAAAAAAACGCAAATCCAAATATTTGTCAACAAAATTTGTTCATATGAATAATTATTTTCAATTTTTTGTAGAGTTTTGTGACTATAAGCGTCACTCTGAAAATATTTATACTAGTGTTAGCAAACAAAAAACTCCCCACAGTAAATTGCGACATTTGATCATTTGTTTATAAAATTTGGTCCTAAAATTTGTTTATAACAATTAAATGGGTCATTACATAAATCATCTGTGTTCCGTGAATCTTCTGCGTCGATTTAAGATGATTCATAATACAGTTAAAAACTTTATTTCTTTTTTCAAACTGCAAATGGGAAACAAATTGTATGGTGTAAAACTTTTTCAACAAAAAAGTGCGTTTTGTGCCAATATGGTGCCTGTATATCACGTGAGTTCGCAATTATATAATTGCATAAAATGTATGGAAAAGGTCTTTCACCGAAAGGGATTTTCCGTAAATTTTTTTCGTCGTTCTTTATTTATGATTGCAGATGAAAAGCCAAAATGCATACTCTTTGAAATCTTTTTATTTATGTCATTTGACCATCTTGCTACGACGGTTTGAAATTTTTGTTTATTTAAAGGAGGATTAGAGTTAAAGTAAATTTTTCGAAGTTTATACGCTGTCAGTACCAGTAAAAATAATTCCATGGAAGAAAATTTATAAATAGTTCATGGCCCCTTCGGTATGCTTAAAATATGCTTTTTTAAAATGTTCGGATATTGTCTTCCGGCAGATTTTGCCGGAAATTATTTTTCAAACCCGTTGGAATTCACTATGAATTGTTTGGAATTTACCTAAAACTCTTTAGAATTCCTCACAAAACCTCGGAATTCATCTGGAATCATCATAAATTCTTTAAATTCACAGTGAATACTTCGGTATTTACCTCAAATTCTTTGAAATTCGGCATACATTTTTTGGAATTCATCATGAATTCTTTGTAATTTTTGGAATATATTTAAATTCTCCGGAATGCTTTGAAATTCACAATAAATTCTTCGAAATTCATTCTGAATTATTTTGAAATTCGCCATGAATTATCTGGAGTCATAATGAACTCTTCATAACCCACCATAAATTCATTAGAATTCTTCGTAGTTCATTATAAATTCTTTAAATTCACAGCGATCTCGAACCACATTTTCCTTTGGGGGAAAAAAGTACAGTGTTCGGTCCCAGAAAAGTGATTGGTCAAAGGAGAGTGATAGGTCACACAAGAGTGATAGGTCGCAGAAGAGTGATTGGTAACGAAAGAGTGATTGGTAACGAAAGAGTGATTGGTCACACCTCCTACCACCTTATCCAGTTGGGGTGGGGGGTCGCCAGTACAATAACCGGACACAGAAAAGTCAGTTGTCAAAGAAGAGTGATAGGTCAGATAAGAGAGATAACTGCAGAAGAGTGATTCGCCACAGAAGAGTGATTGGTAAATTATTGTACTATTTAAGTAAAGTTTTAAAAAACTTCGCTGGGAAAAAAGGCCGGCAAAGTTTACCGAAATAGAAATTTAAATCCGTAGAAATTTGCCAAAGAGTTGACAAAAAAAATGGCATTAACGATACAATTAGCCACAATACAAAATTTAACTGCGTCAAAATATGCCGGAGGAGAAAATTAAAATACGGCAATATATGCCGAAATAGAAAATTAAAATCCGGCATAGTTTGCCGAAAGACAATACTCGACCTTTTTAAAAAGCATAGTGTAAAATATAAGCATGCTGGAGGGGCCACGAGGTATTTTACATGAGTTTCTCCACATGGAATTATTGTTTAAAACCCGATAAAAAATTGTACATACTGGTAATTTTTTTACCGGTAGGGTTTGATATACATAACCAAAATTTTGTTATGTCATCCAACATGTACCCGTACATTCGACACGCCAATACCAAAATTTGGGAAAGTATTTTTGGCTGAAATCATCTGACTTGTCTAAACAAAATTGGTTCTGAGCCGAATGAAGTAAAATAATATTCTATTCTTTGTCATATAAAATCAGGTCGAAAACATCAATTTTAGGTATATTTAAAGACATTTTTCTCTTCAGATCATGTGTGGCAAGTGAATATCCAGAAAAAAGAACTTGGTGAATCTAAAAAAGTTCACGGACCTTACAGATTGTGCCTGACAAATCAGGCAATAATTTTTATTAAACTTGGTGCGAAACAGGATACTGATTCCATTACATTTCCTGTAAGTCTATATCATTATCAAACTTGAACTAAATACAGGTTTCATTCTCCAGAATAGTTTAAATACTAAAAACAATTAAATAATTATAAAAATAAAATAAAATGGTGTACACCCATTTATGTATTGGGAAAGAAGATTATTATAAATTGATTTGTATAAGCTTATTTTGATTTTTTTTTTCGTCAGCTGAAAGTTATAAGACGGTGTGGATTCGATGACCGGATCTTCTTCATGGAAATGGGAAAGCTGGCAGTGACAGGTGCTGGAGGATTCTGGATAGAACCGAAAGACTTGGCGAGCGATATTTATGCCACTATACTGAATGCAATGACTAACTTGAAAAGTGACAAACCCAAAGCCGGATTTCGTCAAATAATGTAACAAATTATTATTTGGGTGATTCTTAAGATTTTTTTAGTGATTTAAGTTTGGTTTTTGTTAAATCTGAGACATAGTTTTTAAACGTAAAATTTTAAGTAGGAATGTATTGTTAAAACTTTAGGCAAACTAATAAAAATGATGACCATGAGTGATAAATAAAAAATTGTACAATTTTTTAAATAAGCCCGGCATTTAAGGCGAGAGGGGTCACTTCTCGGAATTTTGTTGTGCAATAATTCTGATCTTTGAATGGTTTTGTAGTTACAAGTCGAAATGTGGGTCTTATATGTTTGGGACTTCGATTTTTTGCTAAAGAAGTTTGAATAGGGTCCCGTAAGGAGAGACCAAAAATATATAATTACACCTCTCGGCACTAAAATTTTATCGGTAAAATTAGTCAGTCATGAAATGTGTTCCATTTTGAGATTTAAATATTTCAATTGGATCTTTTTTGATAACATCAGTGTTTTTAGGAATAATTTTCAAGATATTTTTCTTTTGTTTTGATGAGAGATTTTTCCCATAAAAATACTCAATTTAGGATTAAAGAATTTTTAGATAATTTAGAACCTAAATCGTTGTTTGAACTATTATATCATTTGTAAAAAAATGTTTCAAATGGTATTTCGCAAACCTAATTTTCTAAAAGTTGCACAATTAATATTATTTTTTGAATATTTATATTATTACTTTAATTTCGCTTAGATGTTGATGATATTTATACCTTTTTTTAAGAATACAAAATTCGATACAAAAATTTTACATTGAGGATAAGACTCGTGGTTGTGTAAGAAGAGAGTTCAACAGAGGACACAAGAAGCAGGTCAAACACGTGGATTCGGTGCAACAAAATGAGTCGCTGTCCTTCACTGAATACCTGTTGCTTTTTTAATTTCTTATGCTTGACCAACACTGACTGTAATTGCATTCATGGTGGTTGGCCCTGCAACACTGATTAAAAATCACCATCTAAATTCTAATTACCCTGAAGATATTTGATGAAATGAATTTGCATCTGAAACTTTTAACCTACGAGTGTTTTTGAAAAAAAAATATCATTCTATTTCTTTTTAAACTTTGTGTGTTATTTATTTTTTATTAAAAAAAACATGCATTGAAATCGGAGAAAAAATTTAGACTAAAAGTTAATTTGTCTAGGACTCTACGGTCTAGTCTAGGAAGTCTAGGGGTTCTATATTTTTTAAACTTGGAAAAAAGGTATTTTTACAATTTAAGGGCTGCGTTGAAGTCAAAAAGTATATATTATTTGTTATTATGTAGTAGGTAAGGTAATATGAAATACTAAAAATCTGTGTCCTTGAGATTTAAAAAAAGTGCCAAGCCGTTGCGTGTTGCACCCGCCAACAGCCTGCCATATCCTTTCACGTGGTTGTGATAATATAATGCAGGAGGCAACGTCCTTTCCCTTGCCACGTGCCATCTTTAAAAATAAAAAATAAAAAAATCGTGTTAGGCTAACGTCCTTTCCATCGCCACGTAGTTCAGTCATCTGGTACTTTCGCTTGGTAATACATGGGAATGCATTTTTCTTCAAGCACTTCATGCAGGGGTGCATAATATAGGGTCAGGTTTTCTGACAAGAATTTGGCCCGCAACTTATAAACTTTTTATGAAAAAGTGCAAAAAAGCATATATCAGTGGATTGGTTCTTTCCTGTGCATTGTACATTGAAAAAAAAACTTATTTGAATCAAAGAACATTTCTTTCATTTGAATCAAAGAAATAATAGAGCATAATGTGGCCGAAGAAATATTTCTTCCATTTAAAGAAAAATTGACTTGTCTGAAAAAAATGTACTTAAATGAAGAAAATAAAGTTTCTTCAATCTAGAAAATTTTCTTGAGACAATAAATATTTTTTTAGATTAATGAAATATTGTACCGTCCGTATTCGTAACGATATTTTCTTGAACAATTATTCATTCTTTTCCGCGAAGTTATTTCAAAAATATATTTGTTTATCTGAAAGAAATGTTTTTAATAGACATGAATTACTTCATTTTATTCATTAAAAGAAAGACATCTTAAGAGTAAATAAATTATTACGTAAGTGAACAAATTACTTCATTCCACTAATGATATGTTTAATTGGATCAACAATACCAACCCCCTTATATGAAAAAAATATCTCTTTGACTTAATTAATATCGCTTTTAGATATCACAATTCTCAAGGAAACTAGGTTTTTAGTTTCACAGATATCAATTCCTTGAGTTCATAATCTCACATTCTCAGGCTAAAAGAAATATTTCTTTATTTCAAAGAAATTGCACCGGAAGAAATGATTTCTTTGACACAATGCACGAATTTTTTCTTGGTTTTCTTGGCTCAAAGAAACGGAATCAAAGAAATGCATTTCTATTTATCCAAGAATTTTTTCAGTGTAAAGAAATAAGTCTTAGAAAAAAATTAAAGTAGATCAAATTTTGCCCAAAACTACAAAAAAGTATTCTGTCTGGAGTTATGATCATTCAGAAAAAACCGTTTTTAGATTTTTTGCGAAAAATGTCTACTTTTTAGTTCTTTTCTGTAAGACGAATTAATACAGACGGAATTGCCCGTAATCTTAAACAAAGAACCATAATAAATCGCAAATTATCATCTGTTGACCATTTTGGGCCTATTTTTGCAGGTAAATCAGAAGAGTTCCGTTTTTTTGAAAATAACTAGTTTCTGAACAAATTTATATTAAAGATGCCAGAGAATGAATGCAAGAATTAAATTCCGCATAAATTGAAAAAAATAGAATGGTCTATCCTTATTAGTTTTTGATTTACAAACTTAAAAAAATCCCGGGTTTTCTGTATTTTTTAGCCAAAAATGTGAAATCCTTTTTTTTTCTTGAAATAGCTTTGCTGGTTGTTATAGGCGAAAGTGTGTATTTGAACATATCTGTGACTTAATTGATTACAAATGAATAGTTGTTAATTTTTAATCAATAAACAAAGTACTTGTTAATACACTTTTTTGCACCCATCAAATGTGTTTTTATTTTTTTTATTTTTTTAACTGCAACGTCTCTTAGGGAAGCTTTTTATAAGTAATAAAATATGAATTAATTATGTACTCATGTAATTTTTATGATAATTTTTTTTCCAATTTTAGTGTACTGTTAATAATAATTTCTCATTTTTAAAGGTGTTTTTGTAACAAATTTTATTTTATTTCATTTTTTCCGTTGAAGTAGCTGGAAATGATATGAATATATGTAATTTATGTTCTTTATACAAAATATTCTGTTCGGTTTTTACATTTCGAAATTGCAAAAATTGGCTTTATTTATCTAAAGATTATGGCGCATTTTTACATTCTCATCCTAATGAGAAGGTATTGGTTTTATGTAAAATTTTACTTAGTCGGTTTTCATCAAATCTCCACGTTTTGAGACCCCCTGAGTCAGAAAAAATGATTTTTACGAAGGTGTCTGCCTGTCCGTCTGTCTGTCTGTAATCTGGAGTATCATGTAGGCACGATAACTTTCGAAAGATTGATCAGATTGGATTGTGCTTTCGCACACTTTTTTAAGACCTAAAAAGAAAGAACGTGTTCGTTAACCAGCCATTTTTTTACCAACGGTTCTTGTATGAGCCATCGAGAAAGCTTTTTAAAAAATTAAACATCCACTTTTCCGCTCAAACTATGCAAGATGCAAAAAAATTTTGAAAAGCTAAATTACTCATTTTAAAACGATCTGCAAGTTTACTTTAAGCTATTTTTTTGATTAAATGCACAGTTTTTGTTTAAATCGTGAAAAATGTTTTAAAAAAATGAAAAATTCCATTTTTCAGCAAAACTATGCGAGAAACGAAAAAAATGTTAAAAGAAAAATTGTTTATCCTCAAAATATCTACAAATTTACTCTTGACTTTTTTTTTATAAGACATATATTTTTGTTTCAATCATGATAACGCTTTTTAAAAAATAAAACAATGCCATTTTTCGGCCAAACTATGAAGACATGAAAGAATATTAATAAGCAAAATTGTTAACTTCAAAAAGGTCTACAAATTTTATTTAAATAATTTCTCAATAAGAAGTATCGTTTTTGTTTTAATCGTGACCATGCAAATACGTATGTTTCAATACCAATGCATTTTATGAAATGTAATAATATAAATTTATTGAAATTATACATTTTTCAGGGTAGCTGAGAATAAAACTTAGTGCAAAATAAGAAGCAAATATTAAAGCGATCTTGAAAAATAAAATTTGTACATTATTTTTCAATGTCTAAATCAGCAGTACTAGACCGAGGTACATAAATAAATATAATATACATTTGATATAATAGTGTTAAACATATTGTAGAAAAGTTCACATTTTGGACGAAATCGAGTGCGAAGCATAAGATACGTGATGAAAATGTGTTCGTTAAAGCCGAAAGAGCTTTAACAAAAGAGAATTCACAATCACCAAATTATAGTTGTCGATGCTTTGACCTTTAATTTTAAAATGTCTGTGCACAAATGTGGGAAAATACAAAGACTGAGCGTTTAACGTGGGTGAACACATTATAGAGCGCGAAGCGCGAGATAAATACATTATCGAGCGCGAAGCGCGTGAACCAACAGTCGCGCGCCCTCCGCGCTCAAATTTGCATCGGGCGGATTTTTTATAGTTATTTCCAAGGAAATGCAATTTTTGGCCCATTTTTGGAGGTAAAACCAAAAGCAGGCCGAAAAGAGTCATAGACAGATGTTAACTCGCAATGTATTATGGTTTACATATTGTTCCTTTTTTGAAATTACAGTTAAATATATTTAGTTTAATTCATCTCTTGGCCATTTGCATATATGCGATCAGGATCCCAGTAAAATACAAAAAATAACTAAAAAGTAGTGATTTTTCGCAAAAAAATAAAAAAAAAAATTTCATTCAAGTGAAAGTCTTAACTAAAGAAATAAAAGAAAGGTTCGCCTCTTTTCCAAAAATTCTAATTTAAATTCGTTTTCGTTTTAATTTTGTTTCGTCTCGCCCCTTTTTTTCCTACAAATTTTATCAACAATGTTGATAAATGCTTGGGGTGTTTATGCCGAGCGCCCGGTCAATATTGTTGAAACATTGGGTCCGATCATGCCTGTACCACGAAAGTGGTACAGGCGAACCAAGCAACTTTATTTTGACTGCAGAGTCTGCACTCTGCAGATATACACCAACGCCCGGCGCAATCAGTTCATGTGTCGCGTTTCAAACAAATCTTTTTATGTTGTAATATTTTCTTGGCATTAAGAGCAAATATTTTAATGCAATAATTAATTTTAAATAAATGGAATAAATAACAAACAAAAATTGAATAAGACTATGTAATAAATAAATTTTTCATCGTTTACATCTCTTATAATTTGATATGTCATTCCGAAAAGTGTCAGATTTGATTTTTGGGTTTTCTTCAACAATACATCATTCAACTCATTCACACGGGTTTGGTTAATTTTCTACATTACCAAGGTGAGTTGCAACTTTTTTTAGCATGGAGAATCTAAATCTTCTTAATTATTGGTAAAAATTAAAATTTATGAAATTTTAAACTTAACCGCTTGAGATGGAAAAATTATTAATTTTAAACTTTGAAAATCCAAAATTTCTATTTTGAACTTCTTCAAGAATACGATTCTACACTGCAAAGTTTAGAACTGATAAATGTGAAATTGTACCTCACACTTTTCAAAATTCGACCACTTTAAATTAGAAATATTCAAAATTGTACTTTGTGAAATTCAAGTTTTTAGAATTTCAAAATATGATGAGTTAATAATTCAGAATTCAAATTTTATAATTTTTACAAATTTTACAATTAAAATGTTATCCAGTGAATTGAGAATTGAGCCATTTAACTAAAGTATGTAAAATGTAATCATTTTTAATTTGTATTATTCTGAAGTAGAAAACTTCAAATTAAATAAAAAATGAAGAAAATTATTCAAAATTTGTAAGTTAGAGGGTTGAAATAATTACGCGAAAAGCATTTATTATTTAACTAATCTAGAAGTTCAAGTATTAGCAATTGTAAAATTCTAAGCTCAACTTTGATAGTCGACAAAATTTAGTTGAAATTCATTAGAGTCAACTGAAATTTGAAACAATTTAAAATTTTGGTTTAAAATTACCTGCCAAAAATTCGACTTAGTATTATTTCCTGTAATGGAAAATATAAATTGATTTATTTTGAATTTGCCGCGCAAATTAACTAAGAAGTGGTGAGAAGTTGCAGAATGTGCATTTTTGATTCGCAGTTCTTAATGTGACGTGGAATTATGTCGAGTAATTGTATTGTAGACCAAATAGATTTTGAGCCACTTTGAATAGATATTGGGTTCCTCTTTATTTAATTTTTTAAAAACTTTTATTTCCTATAGGGTCTCGAAATTCTGGTGAGCATTTGTTTAGATTTTTTTTAAATATAGAAATTTTAGTTATGTAGGTGCCCGGCACATATTTTTCCAATTTTGAAATCCATTCAACTCTATTTCTGCCTATTTTTACCTAAGTATTCTTTATTTATTATTTTTTCAAATTTAATTTCTCTTAAAAGATCCAAAAGAAAAATTCTTATGATTGGATGTTGTGAAGAAAAATAATATCACTATAAAATGAAAATCCATATTCTTTTGGATTGTAGAAAAATAAAAACGTGGTAGAAATGAAATTCGGATACATTAGATGACTGATTAATTTTCAATTATTTAATAACGAACTATGTACTATACACTAAAAGTTCGTAATTTTTCATGGATTTTCATTACCGGCAACATTCATTGCGGTCAATTCTTATTGTTTTTCTATACGAGAGAATCTCAAACCAGTGATAAAATGAATATTTGTGAGAAATAAATATTTAGTGATGTAGAATTTTTGCAAGCACATCTGAAAGATAATTTAAATAAAGAATTCTAAAAAATTCTACATATTAATATCAGTAGGAAACATTAACTGTTCAAGTATGCTCAAGTTTATAAAACGTAAGTTTAAATTATATAGTTTTAAATACAGAAACAAAATTAATAATTCTGAATGTAATACTATTTTAGAACTTTTGATTTGGACTAATTTGTTTAATTTATAACTAATCTTGACAATGCTATTTGTTCACTTCATTGAACAGGTAAATATGTAGAAACTTTAATTCATTAAGATGGCGGCCGACGCAAGTAAAATAATATGATAAAGTAGAATATTTTTTAACAATTATTTTGTGCATGTTTGAGCAAAAGCGAAATTTCAAATAAAAATCGAATTTTAAAGGTTTGCTTTTATTCGGGTTTGATTAGAAAATACGCATATATTTGTTTCCTTATGGCAACTTGAATTGGAGGTTAGAATACAATATTTCTATTTTACGCACAAAATATCGCCAAAAGGTTCGTAAATGAGATTTTTTCGCGTATTCTTGCATGCCATTTTTTGTATGTACTTTTTTTATAAATCGCCATTACAATTAAAATTGATCATTTGAATAAATTTATTGCATAATCGATTATTATTTAAATTATTTATATTTTTTTCATGAATGGTAGTATTTTTTTTTCTTATCAGCTGGACATTCTGGTTTGACCCAGATCCCGTAATCATCAGTTTTGCACGATAAAAATAAATTTCTGAGTGTCGATACAGCAAAATTTTGTTTCAAGCAAAATAGAAAATATATTTTATTATTTAGTTTTAGTGTTGTTTTTTTAACGCGAAGTTAATGAAAAATCCTTTTTTCTAAAGAAAATCATTTTGTTCTAGGCCGTCGTTACGTGTACCGAAATTCCGGTAGAAATAGTCCTATTTTTTCGGTCTTTTCGACCTTTTTGGCTAAAAAAGGCGAGTTATATTGCACATTGCCTTAATTGAATATGCGACTTTTGTACTTCAGGGTAAAATATTGTGTAGTAGTAGAAGTACGATAAATTGGCAGAAGTGTGACAGTAAAGTGCGAAAATGAGTTCTAAAAATTAATATCTATTGTTATTTCAAACAGTTTTTACAACAAATGTCTTTTGTATTTTCTGAATATTATATTAACAATAATATTTGAACACAAGACTCTTTTGATTTATACACATAGTGTTTCTTATTATCATTTCTAATACATCAAGATATGTATCTGATTATAAATAATTATCGACAATGTACAACTACTATTTTTATAAAATATTTATTTATTTTATTTATTTCCAAATTAAATTTAAAAAAATACAACATTTTGCACCTTCACTGTGCAACAGATTTTTTATGATGTATCTAATTTAAAATGTATCAATAATTATAGTCAACTATCCATTTTTCGTATATGTACAGATATTATTGTTACAAACAAATTTGGTGAATAATATATATATATATATATATAAATATATATATTTATTTATTACTTTCTTCAGGTATTTTAAACCATATTAGCTGACAAAATAAATGATCTTTATTGCAAAAACGACAGTTTCGTTTTTCTTTATTGAATTCGTCTGTAACATTAATAAAAAAAAATTGATAATGAACTTTGAGATATTTTAAATTAGATACGATGTAGAAAAATAATTTTCTGCTCGGTGAATGTGCCAAATACTGTCTTTTGATTTTTTTATTCGTTTTTAACACTTGTAATTGTTTGCTAAACAAATTATTCATATAAAAATAATAATTGCAAAGATTTAATTAAGTTTCCCATCTTACTGTCACACTTCTGCCAATCTATCGAAGTTTTAGAGAACAAAATTAACATTAAATACCAAACTGCATATTTGTTACCCTATGCTTTCTTTATAACAAATAATTTAAATCTTTTTATCAATTAATTATGTTATGTAAGTATTATTAATATGAAAGCCGATGGTGCAGAGAAGAATAATATATTTTTCTAAAACATACTTTCTTGACCAACGTTATGTTTAAAAAGAAAACAATGATTGTAAAACTCATCTTGATAGGAACTCTTATAACAATAAGGGTATCAATAAGGCCTGCTTTCAGACCTCTTTGAATTCTCCTTTCATATTTCTACATTTGGTTGGTCAAATAGATTGGCTAATAATAGTAATTTATTTTGTATGTTTCTCAATAAATATTTTCCAATCATCTGAGGAAATATTGGGTTTTGGAGAAAACCTTTCTGGAAAGTATTAGATCTTCATAAAGAAATATTTTCATTATTTCCAGTTTGTAAATTTAGTAGTTTTCGAGAAAAATAGGACAGACAAGTTTTTTATGCGTTTTGCTACAGCTCTTTTTTAAATATGAGGCTGAATCAGGAGTTCTAAATCTTAAAATATGCCTAAATAATTATGGAATACTTTCTTCTTCCTCTTATTCCTAAACAATCTCTAAAAAGTCTACTAATGCTACAGGTAGTGCAAAGTCGTTTACTAATTATTAATCTTGTAAGCATTTCTAGTAATCGTTAGTATAAAACTACTAATTGACTTCGCAGTATTTGACTAGTTTGTACAAATTCATATTTAGAGAGGAGGCTGAAACCCGGATTGTATAATACTCTAATTTTTTGTAGAGCTCAAGAAGATATTCGACACCAACGTGGTTCCAATTTTTGTGAAGACAAATGTGTTGGGGGTGCTTTTCTTCAAAAGCCGATTTTTCAACTTTGCCGGCAATGTCCTCGAGCAGGAGTCTTCTCTTCCCTTCTGGAGGACCCATTTTGTGCTCTGGACATCTCAGGATGTTCAAAACTCTGAAGAAGAAGTACTTTATTCTTTGTGGCGAAGCTCCGGGATATCCTGCTTGTCTCGAGTATTATGATACCAAGCAGAAGTTTTTAAACAAAGAAACACCAAAAGATAGGATTTTTCTTCACAACTGCTTTAGTATCAACAAATATAGCGATACCAAACAGAAGTATTGTATTATACTTAATATGATGGATGACTGCTTCGGTTTTGCATTAGAGGATGAAAAGGAGTTGGAAGACTGGTTCAGTTCTATATTGTTGCTGCAGAATGGAGAACCACGTTCTACTTATGGTATACATTTTCCATTTTTAATTATAATATTGTCCAAACCCATTTTTACACGGACAGAAAATAATATAGGCTATCTAGTGTTTACCGATATCAGAAGATTCACTCTTTAAAAAAAAACACATAAATAAAACACAACATTTTATTAATTGAATGTTCATAGTCGCATCAACTACCAGTCATTAGCGACTGTACTATAGGGGTATCTTTAGGGTCGCATACCAAGGACTGAAGCGAAGCTTTCTGAAAACACCTCCAGCCTTGCTTCCTGCTTTGGAAGTCGAAACCACTCCAGTGTGGCTGCCAAGGCTGCGGTGTTGGAACATAAGCCAATCAGGATACCGTCTGAGCCACGATGACTCCCTGAAATATAAAATTGTGTTCTTATATTGCGGTATATTCACACTTACGGCATGGATACTGGATACTTGTGGCAAATTTAACCAATTGTCAAATTAATACCTATCACAATCTCACCATGGTGAATTGAGATATAACCTAACAGAAAGACGGTTGACGATTTTTTCTATTTTTCGTTCTTTTGTATGCATTTTGTCATGTATTTTCTAACTATTTTTTTTGAAAGTGCATCTACATCGTTCGTGCAAATAGAAACGGTTTCTATACAAAATCAATTTTGGATATATACCAGAATGATAATCCTCATTCGTTGTCAATGAGATTATGTTGGATAATTTTTGTGTTTTATTCTATTTACTTAAAATTATATTTGATTTGTCGTCGTATAAAAGCAAGTTGAACTAAAGAGTAAACTAACAGAAATTTTTCTCTGCAGAGCACGTATGGCAAGTAAACATCCAGAAAAAGGAACTGGGTAGCAACATCCATGGACCTTATAGATTGTGTCTCACGAATGAGGCAGTAACTTTCGTCAAGCTTGGTGCAAAACACAAGTCTGAGTTCATTAAGGTTCCTGTAAGTTTTTTTTCTTCAGAAAATTGTGTGTTTTTTATCTCATTCTTTACTATGTCACATTTGGAGGAATGATCAACATCATGATTAGGTTGATGAATTTGTTTTACTAACCTGCATAGCACAACATTTTCCCTGAACATTCCTAGAAAATTCCAATGGAAAGTTCCCAAGGAAGGTTCGGGGAATGTACGTGCCAAATTGAATTAATTAAATTAATTAAAATTTTATGATGCAAACATTCACAAAAACATTCCCCGAACCTCCCTTGAGAACCTTCCTTGATACACGGATATTTACCTACTTCCGGGAACCTACTTGGAATATTTTTCGGAATTCCGCGAATCTTCCATTGAAATGTTTCAGAAATGGGCAGAAAAACTTTTGTTTTATCCGGGCATTATTAATTACTTTCTTTAGAAAATTTTGAAATAATTCAGGCCATATACCACATACCCGATTCCCACCTAACTGAAATCATTTTTCACATAAACTTACAACCACGTGAAATGAAATATCGAGTTGAAATGAATGGATGAATTACGTTTTTTTGTTGACATTTTGAACCACGTACCCCCCTTTGTTAATATCGAGTTGAAATGAATGGATGAATTACGTTTTTTTGTTGACATTTTGAACCACGTACCCTCCTTTGTTAGGGCCCGTGTGTTTTGACCCCCCCCCCCTTTCTCACATACTTTTTCTCGACTGAATTTTTTTCGTAAATTACTTTTTTTTATTAAACATATGCCCTTGGTAAAACCATTGTTGGGCAACCAAGAAATTGATACATGATAAAGATTAATAATTGAATAATTTCTAAGAACGGCTGGCTAAAATGTAACGGTTTAAAGTATCTATGAAGGTATTCTCACTAATGTCGTTCATGCCGATGATTACATTCATCTCTGCTCTCTTGTGCATTAGATTTATGTGATCACACATTACAAACACTGGCGAATTAAAGCCGACCGCTGAATCCGGAAGTGGCAAGTGGAATATCACGACGTATGTGGCAGACAGTCTTGGGGTTTTGAATTGGAGGCAACTCATTATAAAAGAACTGTCAGTTTCATTCCTCACTAATTTATATAAAAACATGCAACACGCGAAAGTCCGCCGTTCAGCTAGAGTTAAGCATTTGAATTTCTTGCAAAGATGGAGATAGTCCGTGCTTCGATTAGGATAAACAACTTCCTTTTCTAGCGATAGAAAGTTTTAAAATATTTGCTGAATGTACTCTAATTCATCCCTGGATTTTCGAAACCTCGGATTCCAGACTTGGGAAGCATATTCAAGCTTTGTTCGCACGAATGCATTATACAGAGTATTCATAGTTTTTTCGTTTGAAAAATTCTTGCAATTCTAATTACAAAACCCAGTGCTCTAGCAGCTGCCGCGGCGATGCATCTAGCATGAGCAATGAAGTACAAATGCGAGTCAAAAATTACTCCCAGATCAAGGATTTTATTCACCCTCTTAAGAACTTCGCTCCGGATCTTGTAGTCAATGGAATCAAGATCAGCCTGTAATTCCTTCGCATTTTCAATCTGGCTAATGATTCTAAATATTTTTATCTCGTCTGCGAAGACTAAAATGAGTGACTTAATATTGCTCACAACATCATTCACGTATACAAAAAATAGAGGAGAGCCAAGGGTTAGACCCTTGTGGTACACCAGAAGTTTGGGTGTACGGTTATGAAGCGACGCCTTTATATTGTACTCTGTCCTCCCTGTAAATCAGATAGTCCGAAAATAGTAGCGCCAGATTTATTGGTATGTTTGTAAAGAGGAATTGTTGCAAAGTTATATAATGGTCGATTTTGTCGAAAGCCTTGAAGAGATCGGTAAAGATGACGTCAACTTGAAGTCCTTTTTGTAACAAAAAGTTTATGTATTATGTGAAAGAGATTAAGTTAGTTACACAGGATCGCATGGGTATGAAGCCATTCTGAAATTCAGAGGTTAATGGTGATATGAATCTCTATTGGTCATCTCTGATGGCCATTTCAAAGACTTTCGCAAAATTGCACAATTAGTCCCGCTTTATTTTTCGTTTTGTAAACTGATACGCCTTTATCCGATTTCCACCTTTGAGGAAATATTCCTATTATTAAAGTTAGATAACAAATAATTAGTAAGGGTTTGTTTAGGACTTTAGCGCAGTCCCTAGCAATAAAGCTGGGTACTTGGTCGAGACCAGAGGTCACCTTCGGCTAGAGCTTAGATGCTGCCTTTTCAAGGCTCTCGATAGTTAGGAGATAGGGCACTGATTGGCTATTAGAGTAAATCGCAATCATCTCGCCTTTAGGGGCTCTGGGGAGATCTATTATCAGCATGCGGTCTGAGGTAGCTAAACGCATTTATTATTTCAACAGGGTCATGCAATGGTTGTCCGTTATCCATTATTTCGTCAGGAATAAAGTTTGTACCCCTGATTTATCAACAAATCCCCATAATGTACATGGTACGTTTATTATGCTAGCTCCTGTTTTTTCAATATAATTCTGATAGTCAGCTTTAGTCAATGTATAAATTCCTGAAAATAAACCAAGACTCTAACGATACAATTTGGACAACCACCACAAAATGCTCCTATTGCGATTCTTAAAAAAAAATAAAAATTTGTTTCTTTGGACAAAAATAAAAAAAAAAGAAAGAAAAATGAGATGTTTGTCCAAATTTTATCGTAAGATTCTTGGTTTATTTTCAGGAATTTATACATTGATTTGAGTGGTGGACGTTAAATGGGATTTTGAATTTGATTTTAATCTAATTTAAGATTCTTAAATTTCAATTTAGCTGACTTGGATTGGAGGTTATTTGTAAACCTTTTTTTAGCATTATGTTTTTTAATCAGATCAAAATGGCATATGGTCCTGAAGCCTTCAGAAAGGTTAAATTATGGTGTGATATCAACCAAAAATTACGAGGCAGTATCCTTCAGAAAAGGTTTTTGGTTGAATGTCGAAGAAATGATGTTTCACCTAAAAAAAAATATTTTTCTCGGATATCAAATTTCAAGATTTGGCTTTTCATAGTAATTTTTTCAATAGACAATTTGAACATAATTTAAAGAATTTTAAACTCTCAATGTTGAATTTACTGATCAAGGATGTTTCAAATCATGTTAATTTTTTAAAAGTACAAATTTCCAGAATTAGAAGTGAATTAGAAGTGCGTTTACAACAGGATAAAATCATTGGTCTTCTGAACCATCAGATTTTCCTTAATCGAAGATTTTTAAACAATGATAAAAAACACCAGAACAAACTTTTTATTTTGATTGATCAACAAACGAGTGTTCAAGAGCAAAATTTTAATTTACACAAGATTTGTCAAGAAGAAGATAGGGATCCTTGGTTTGTAAGTTTGGCAGATATTCAAATTCCTGATTCAGTTACAGATATTCTCAGATTAGGTAAAGGTTTTAGTAACCATGTGATAAAAAGTAAATCGAAACGAATGATGGAAATAGTCAAAGATGTTGAATCAAGTATACACAAAATTCCAATATTAGATCAACAGGATTTCCGGAACAAGGTTTTACACTTGTCAAAGAGCTTTGTTGATAAGAAATGTTTGCACATTAGTAGCATTGATCGTAAAATTTCTGAAGGTTTCATGGTAACGAAAGGTTTCCTTAAAAACAACCCTGATGTAATTTGCATGAATGCCGATAAGGGCAATATTACAATTTGTATGAAGAAATCAGATTATATTAGGGATATGGAGAATTTGCTTTCCAATCGTGATAACTTTGATTTATTGAGTGAAAATCAGTTAAAACAATTAAGAAGAGACACTTTCAGGAATCTAGACAATTGGAGAAAGAAATGACTTTTAGGAAAAGATACAAGATGGACTGATATAAATACCGAAGACACAGTTTTTGCAAGATGTTATAGTTTGAGAAAGATTCATAAAGAGGCTATTCTTTTAGAATAGTGATTTCAACTATTAACACTCCCACGAAATTTTTAGAACAAAACTTTAATTTGATACTCAAAGACTCTATTACAACTTCAAAATTCAATATTAAAAATAGCTGGGAATTTCAACAAATTATTATTAAAAAAACTGTTCCTGATGACCATGTAATAATTTTTTTGGATGTTGTTGCAATGTTTCCAAGTATACCCTTTGAATTGGTTGAACAAGCAATTTTAGATAGATGAGACAATATAAAAACACGTACTCGATTAAGTCAAAAAGAATTTATTAAAGGCATATCTTTTATTATGAACTCAACTTATTTTAAATTTAATGGATCTTTTTATAGGCAAAAGTTTGGTACTCTCATAGGTTCAGTCATTTCTCCGATGTCAGCAGAAATAGTTATGGAAGAGTTGGAGGTCTTTGCTTTCAAGAAGCTAGATTTTATTTTGCCCTTTTACTTTCGTTATGTTTGTGACACCTTATTATGTGTTCCTCTAGAAAAGGTGCAGGCAGTTATTAATGCTTTTAATGGTTTTCATCCAAAACTTAAATTTACCCATGAAATAGAGAAAAACAATAAAATCAGTTTTTTGGACATAGAAGTAATCAAAGGTCGGGATGGTAATATTATTACCAATTGGTATAGGAAAAGTACATATTCAGGTAGAATTTTAAGTTTCTTTTCTGCTCATCCTTTTCAAAACAATATTGCAATAATCAAAAACTTGGTTGACAGTGCTCTAGGTTCGTCCCACATTTCATTACACAAAGAGAATTTGAATATTGTTATTACAATGGAAAGAAATTAATAAACAAATAAAGAAATAAATCAAGTTACTTTCAGATAATAAACTGCCATTCCGATCTCAGAGAACAGATTTAAAACGAAGTTTATAGAAGAACATATTATTTAAACAAATAGAATTTATTTAAATAAATGAAAATAAACTAAAAAACATTTTTAAACATTCCAATAGACGTGTGTCAAAATAGTCTCCAATGACAGGTCAAATCAATAAAAATTCCTCGAAATAAAATTTAAAATTGTTGTCGATACGTTTCGGCTGCTATGTCAGCCCTCATCAGTCAAAACATTTATTGCTAATTAAACAAATTAGTTACATCGAAGTTAAAACATTTACAAAATTCAACCAAAAAATAAAAAGAGAGCATACCTGATTTAGTGATAGTAAAAAACCATCAAAGCAATTCAAAGAAATAGAAACTTCACTCAAAAAGTAAAAGTAGTAAAAAATATAAAATGTTTACAATAAAACAAGAACTTGAATTCAGAACGAAGGACAAAGACATTGATGAGTCGTTGACGGATGACAGTGTCAGACTGAGGAAAATATTTGTAGACACTCTAAAATCGAGAAACCAATTATAAAGGTAATTATACCATTGATGATAATATAGGCAGTGATTATACTATAATTTGGTAAGAGGTTTATATTGATCTGGAAAATTAATATGCTCGAATCTAATATTTACATTATCATCATTTTTGTTAATGAAAAAATTTTCAACTATTTTTCTGCGTGCTGTGTTAGGTTCAACTGAAAGAATTTTATAATGTTCGAAATCGAATTTGTGTCCAAGCTCTAAGTAATGTTCCGAAAGTACAGTATGATTAGAAGTGCCAGGGTTCCTGATAGAATTGATGTGTTCACGTGTACGGGTTTCGATTGATCTGCCTGTTTCACCAACGTATGTGGAATTGCAATCTTTACATGGAAATTCATAAACTACGCCAGAAAGCTTACTTCTTGGAAGTGGGTCCTTGAGATTGTTATTATAACGGGAGAATTTATTAACTGGTTTATAAATAGTTTTTATGTTGAAACTTTTTAAAGTTTGTTGAATTTTTTCAGAAAGGTTTTTAATATAAGGTACAACAGTGAAGTCAATAAAACTGTTAGACTTATTATTATTCATTTTATTTGCATGAAATTCGGAATTGTAATAACGATGGGTTACATTTTTTAAACAAAATTCAATAAGTGATTTTGGATAACCATTTTTCAAAAGTGTTTGTTTAATAAAGTTAATATTTTTACTTCTAAATATAATGTCTGAAATTCTAAACATTCTATGAAATAAACCAGTAATTACTCCAATTTTGTGATTAATAGGATGAGCGGAATTAAAGTTCAAGTATCTACCTGGAAAAGTTGTTTTTTGGAAACAATCAAATTTAAGTTCATCGTCAATACGGACAATCAGTGTATCTAAGAAGCTAATTCGTGAGTTATTTTCTACTTCAATTGTAAATTTAATATTGGAGTTGTATGAATTGAATTTATTCAAAATGTAATCAAGTTTATCATGGGGAACCGCAGTGATAATGTCATCGACATACCTGAAGTAAAATGGAATTGTGAAAGGTAAAGATGAAAGACAATCAGATTCTAAGTTTTCCATAACAATATTGGCTGCTGCCGGAGAAAGTGGTGAGCCCATAGCTAAACCAGAAACCTGCATATACGTAAGATTGTTAAACTTAAAATAGGTAGAGTTAAGGCAAGTCTTAACTAAATCAATAAAATCAATCATCGGAACACTAGTAAACCTGCTAATCTCAGTCCATTTCGACTCAATACAGCTTTTTCCTCAGTCTGACACTGTCATCCGTCAATGACTCATCAATGTCTT